>JAKTQU010000038.1:0-145862 GCA_030579395.1 Aciculoconidium aculeatum
CAAGATGGTCATCATAACGTGTTCAGCGACAGAGACAACGTTGGAGCCAGTAACTTCGGCCACAGTGACGTTGTGCTCATTAGCAGCATTCAAGTCAATGTGGTCCGAGCCAATACCTGCAGTCACAGCTATCTTCAACTTTGGAGCCTTTTCCAATCTCGACTTGGTCAAGTAGGCTGGGAAGAATGGAGTGGTGATCAAGATCTCGGTATCTGGTAAGTGCTTGTCAAAGGTGGAGGTTGGTTCTGGGTCCTTGTCGGAGGTGGTGACCAATTCGTAACCGTGCAGCTCAACGAACTGGCGGATTCCGAGCTCATTTTCCAAACAGCCTAATAATTCAGGCACTTGTTTAGCGTGGTTTCCACCTTGGTAGAGAACGAGTAAGACTTTTCCTTTAGACATGATAGTTTGATAGTTTGATAGTTGGGTTATAATTATTCAATTGAATATTGTATGCTCTGGTTTAAAACGAAGTAATTCCTCTCTTTATATACGATATGAGAAAGGGTTCGTCCACTGAGCCATTTCTGGCATTTTTGGAGCCATTTCTGTATAGTGAGCCATTTCTGTAATGAGCCATTTGTTCCAATGAGCCTTTTCCGGATCCGCGAAATTAAATGCGAACTACCCCATGTCGCATCTTATTCTTGAACCCTTTGGAGTATACACAGTACTGATACCCGCGTCATTTATTCTCGTTTTAAATCTCAGTTTTGTTGTATGTTTGTTAATGTTTGACATGTATTTGGGGATTAACTGTGAGACTAGAGAGACCAGAGAGAATAGAGAATATGAGTGATAGAGCTAGTGAGTATGTGGTTTGGAATGTACTATCTAGCGTACTGTAAATATACTGTAAACATTGACTCTCTTATCGGTGGAATTTGATACAAGAATTAGCTGATTATTAGGTACTAGATGTTGAAGACTTTACACTCTAATCAAGGTGTTGTATGCTATGATTTCTTCAGTGCTAAAAGAATAGGAGATACATCTCCCACATCAATACACTCCCGATTATCATTTAAAGAAGTATGCTATAATTTAGTAGAAGACATATTTGACTTAATAAACAGTTAATTCTTTATGAAATTAAATGGATGGTCTAACAATATTCAAAACCTAATTACTAAAAAATTCCTTTCATAAGTCTTCAATTCTATACAACAGGATAAAGTTGCAAATTTCAGTTATTTTTTTCAACTTAATGGTTAAATCTCCCTCTTTATCCTACCTAGGAAATCAATATCCATTTATTGTGCTGTAGAAATGAGGATAGTCAGATATTAAATCTTGTATAATTTACCTTCCATTCCGTGATCTATTTTCCTAGAAACTTAAAGTGACTGCAAAGTTCAATTATGGTTTCTCTCTTATTCTCTAGATTTTTATTTTTATTTTACTAACGGCTTATATATACTCTGAAAATGTAGATTTAGACTAAAAATGGCTGCAAATTTTTTTCTTTCCCCAAATAGCACAGTTTTCATGCCAGATGTTTCCTTCACATCAGAATTTGAAAGCTTTGGAAGCTTTTTGATTTCCCAGGTATATGATAAGCATTTGAAAAATGGCAGTAACTTTTATAAGAAGAAACCTTCTTGTTTCAGATAATTTTCCTTGAATAAAATATAAAAGAAATTGATATTGTAAGGGATTATCCAGTTAACCTGTGGACCCTTCCTGCTCAGTGCCGTATGAGCATATCTTTTACTATATGTTATACTTAGTTCTTCTTATATATGGCATAGCCCTTATCCTGTTAGGTAAATATTTCCCTGTACTTGGATACTACATGCTAGTAGGGTCTCCTCATTTATATACTCGTTCCTCCATTAATAAGGTCTTTGACCCTATTTCCACGTCTTTCTTTAGTAAACTAGACCCCTGTTCTTACGTGAATAGCCTAACAAGTATTGTAATTCATGTAGAAAGATTTATAATTGTAATGCAAACTTTTCAAACTTAAATTTAGAAAGATCTTTCGTACTTAGTGATCACGAAATGGAGCCAACCATTTTACTATTGTAATATTAAATAGGCCAACATACAATAATCACATTCATTAATTGCTTTTATGAAATTTTTAAAACAGGGTTCTCGGTATTATTTATTTTTCTGTCTTCTCAAAAATATTCTTAATTGAAACATAATTATTAAATTATTTTATAAATTTTATAGATAAATAAGATTAACTAGCTGTAAAAATACTCTTCATTAGAACAAAAAGTAAAAAGACTGTATTATATAAAAATTTGAAGAATGGTCATAAGCTTGAATTAATTTGTTTCACTTATAAGAAGAAAGAAACAAGATAGTATATTGCAAGACCAGTAGTTTCGAAGTATTATGACATTTGAGTTTGGATTACCAGATTTACATAGAGATTACAATTTAGAAATTAGCGCAGGGCAACATTTTTGTAGTCTAATAAAATTTTTGAAAAAGTGGGAAAGAAATACTATATCATTTACTCTTGTGTGGATTCCAGCTCCTAGATAAATACCAATCAGGGAGAACCCATTTTAATCTGTAGAATTGCGAGAATTGAACATAATGTATATCTTGAAAGTTTTCGACAAATCCGATACATAAAACCTGTCGTGAAAGTGAAAATTGCAATGTTTGTTGATGAAAAAAATGTCATAATTTTGCTGTCTCTATCGACCTCAATTTATTTCATATTGTTTAGTTCCTAAGAAGATTCCAGAAGAGACATTTATTGCCAATACTGGGGTTGGTGAGTTTGGTTTTGGTTGAATCCTCCAGTCATGTGCTGAAACCCGGTGAATTGGGGTTGTTGCAATGGGTTTGGATTCTGTTGTTGTTGATATGGAGCAGTTTGAGCTTGTTGTGAGGTATATTGAGGAACTTGAGTTCCAAAACCAAATGCTGTAGGTTGTTGAGTGAGTTGTTGCTGCATTTGGAATTGTGGTTGGAATTGTGGTTGCTGCGGTTGGAATTGTGATTGCTGTTGCTGTTGTTGTTGTTGTTGTTGTTGCTGTTGTTGGAATTGTGGTTGTTGCTGCTGTTGAGTTGAGCCTGCAGTAGAAGGTAGCAGTGTAGGCTGGTTATATAATGACAAGATACTCTGCTTGTTTGTTTGCTGAGCATACAAAACGGGATTGGTCTGCTGAAGTAACTGCTGCAGATGTTGAGGGTTCAGAGGATCCAAGTATTGTTGCCCATTGGAATCAACGTACGATACTTGGCCAGTAACAGGGTCAGTGTATTGATAAATCTGTGGTTGAGCCGAAGTTGTTTGCGACTGAATACTCGTAGGTTGAGAGATAACACTCGTGGACTGAGCCAGGGCATTGGTATGTTGAGCCAGACCATTCCACCATTCCTCTGTTGGCTGGGAAGCGGGTTTCGGAGCTTCGGCAACCGGTCTTGTTGGTAAATCAGGAGGAATTTCATCTTTTGAAGGGTTTACTTTCGAGTCCTCGTTAAGAATCTCCAAGGCATAATCAATCGAACCGTTACTCAACAACAAACTTTCTAGAACCGCATCTCTGTCTGAGAAGCCAAACGCCAATATTTTGCCAACTTGAGTGGAATACAAAGTGGTCTCAAAAGTGGTCAACTTACGGTGGGTCAATCTGGGAATCGAGTACGAGTTTAATGCAGAGCCTCCTCTCTGGTTGGTAGAACCGGATCTGGATCTTCCCGAGAGATATGAATTCAGTCTGGATCTGGAGGAAAGATACGAGTTCAGGCGGGTCCGGGAAGATCCGTAATCATCCGAGTACCTGCTACGATCATCATAATCAGAGGCCTCAATATTATCATCTCTGAACCTGCCCTCGATGTACTTATCTTTGAAATACTCCTCCACGGCTCTGGGGTTATCGTCTCCATCAAATGGGAATGGGATTTTCTTGGGGTTCCATTTTCTCTTAGCATTCTTGTTCCCGATTCGGCGTATACTGTCGATTCTATCGGAAGTCCACGTATCCAAAGTCAACGATCTGACTATGGAAATGTCTCCTTGACTCAAAACCTTCTTATGGGCCAGAGCACATCTTCCACAGAGAAAGATACCCAAGTTGCACGAGGCCCAAGTCGGATGCGTAGATCCGCACTCTCCGCACTTGTTGTTGTTGCCTCGGCTATTTATGAGCTCAATTAGCTGTCTTTCAACTTCCTTCTGGTGTTTCTTAGACATCTGGGGCTGCTCTGGGGTTATCTTTGGTTCGTGGCGCAATTTACAAATTTCACTCGCGCGTACTTAAGGTCATGTGATGGGATGGCATAGCAATAGCAATGTAGATGTAGAGATGTAGTAGAAATGTGTGTAGAGATGTGTGTAGAGATGTGTAGAGATATGTATAGAGATGTATGAAACAAGCTATGATTGTTTAATTAGTAAAATGGTATATACTTGGATAAATAGATCTTGTACTTCTCTCCAATACTAGCCTTGTACTCTAGTTTCACCCTTTCACCCTAGTTTCACGTCTAAAGTCTAAAATCAGGCGTACCTAATAAAGGTCATGCAGCTTTATACAGTTCCTTTTTATTCATTTACTCAAATATTCATACCAATGTGGATTCTGAAAGCCTTAAAATTAACGGAGATAAAAATTCAAAGCCTGAAATTTTAATTCCGGTTTTATGAATCTTTGAATAAAATAAGGCTGTAGTTAAAAATCAAAGACAGGAAATGTTTGCCAATTCCCATTTAAACTGAAGTCTACATAACTTGTCTGCCAACACCCAGGTACAGTCCTTAACTTTTTAATCATACTGGAAATATTCATACCGTAGCGTTAAACTAATCCAAGATTTAAGCCTTAAAATGGAGGTGAAAATTTCACTTGGCTTATTTCCGGTTTTATGAAAATTTTCGAATAAAATGTAAAACTGTACCTATTCACCAGAATATCAATATCGTCTGATTAGTTCTATATCACTGGAATGGTCTCCAACTTTTCCAATTTACCGGTTTCATTTTTGGTTAGCATAACTAATGAGCTCAACCCAACCTCTATTTCATTCAATCCTGCTATTGTATCTCTCTCCAACTTTGAATTTAGCAGGTGTAACTCTTGAATGGACTCGCATGCCGCTACCTTAAACGTTACGTGGAATACCATAGGGCCTTCTTCATGTACAGTGAGCCCCAAAGACTTCACATTGCTGGAAATCAACGTTTCTAGTTCCCTGAATTTGGTCTCTAGCTCTGGCTTAAAATCAATAAGTGCTATTGCAAACAAAAGTTTGGAATTGTTGCAAAACTCTAGCCTAAGACTTTTGAATTTAATCGGTAAATACTTTGTAGGTTGGGAGTCAGTGGCTAGGATAGAATTCAAAAGGTTACCAGACTCATTGACTACAGAAGCTGACTCGTCGAATCCTATTTGCCCCACCGATGCCTTCAAGTTTTCCTTGAGTCTTTGGAGTTTGTATGGTTCTCCATGAATATTTCTAGACACACTGAGATGGGCGCCTATTCCATCATTGTAGTAGTTCCAGGAACTATCCCAGACATACTTTGAAATCTCAGGGTACCTAGACACAAAGCCTTTGAAAACAGCATTGATTTGCGTTCGGGAGTTTCTACCAATTTTGCATGGGAAATATATAAATGATCTTCCTAGTCCCATATCTTTGGAATAGTTCTTCAGGAAAAGAAGGATATCTTGCGGCGGTTTCAAAGGGCTGTGATCTTGGACGTCTGGATTGGAACTGGGTCCCGTGATTTCTCCTTCGCTATCTGAATCAGAGGTATACCCTTGGATGTATTCCATTACTGGTTGGAATCATCAACTCGCGATATTTCATATTGATTTCCACGTGATAAGTGATCTGAGCAAACCGAAGGTTTGTGAAGTGTTATATAACAAACCGAACGAAACCGAAGAACAACTATATAGCAAACCGAAGAACTTCAGAAACCTTCGGTTTGCTCAATTCGGTTTGTTATGTCATATACCGAAGGATTTTTTTAAATTTTGAATTTTTAGTATCAAGTTAAAAACAAAAAAAAACTTGTAAGTGATGAAGAGCTGAAGAGCTGTTAATCTGTTATCTGTGAAGCCGTTATATCTTTTGAGATATGTTCACATTACTCAGTTATTTCCTTGCCTAGTAAATTCTGAAAGTGAAAAGTGCTAATTATTGGTAATTGAAGATTGTCAAATGATGATCTTTGTATGGGTTAGTAGATAAATCCGAGAGATTCAGAGAACAAGATACTAGCATCATACGGATGTGGAGAAATGCAGTTTGAACTTTTAATATTAGATCGGTTCTTGAATAACCAGATACTATACCTTAAAGGTAATAATCTTACACTTCCTAGATAATAAGGAAAGTTTTGAGTTTTTCGCTAACTTTTCTTGAGTTTTCAAATTGGGTGCAAAATTACCAAATTACGAAATTACCAAATTACCAAATTACCAAATTACCAAATTACTATTTTAAATTTTTGCAATCAATTTCTGGAGATTATGGATTTCTACGATCAAAACTTCAGAGAAGAAGGTCTTTAGCTTTGCTTTGTTAAATGTAAATTTTGAATATTCTAAAAAGCCCCTGCTATCAAAGCTAAGTTATTTACTTCCAACCACTGTAGCCTACATAACTTGTCTGCCAACACCTAAGTACAGTCCTTAACATTTTAATCATACCGTTGCTAGTGTTAACTCACTCACAACTCGCTTCGCTCGTTGCTTTTAACTCTCTTCTTTGATTTTTTCAACTTCTTGCTCCCTAATATCGTACAAAACACTTTCACAACTTAAAAAATAAACCAAACTATTGACATCTCCCTCTAAGCTGCCCCTGTGTCCTGCAAAACCTAATGGACCCCTATCACATTCACTGCAAATCAAGATTCTCATTATCTTAAAATCCACCACCAGTCCATTTTCCGTTATCTGTGGCTCGCCTAGCGTATCTGTGGTTCTAGAAACCGCCATATTATCAAAGTCCCATACGTCATCAATCTTGAAGAAGGCACCCAGAGATGGAATATGCTCTTTGGAAGTGCCCATCATTTGTGGGGAGTTTTTGACCTCAACTCGATTGCTGTGAACTTTGTTGGTTAATCCTATTATCCTTGCATTGCACTTGCTGAAGGGGCATCTCAATATCGCTGGGACGGATTTCAATTCGTCCAAGCTGATCTTGTCAAAAGTGTAGTTCGTCATGAAGTGTATTCAAAGGTTTCAAGGCCTAAATGGAAATTGTGCGTTGGATTTCGGGACACGTGACAGTCAAAAAACCAGATTCCCATAAAAGTATTTGGTATAGTATAAAAAAAATAGTATTTAGTAAATATGGTATTTATGGTATTTATTGTATTTATGGTATTTACTAAACATGGTATTTGGTATGTCTGGTAATTGTAATCACAATTTTCTGCTTGGGAACGCCAAAAGAAGCTTGGGAAAACACCGCATTAGGGAAGGGTGCATTTCCAGAGAAGCCTCACCCAGAGAAGCTTCAGGGAAGACTAACACAAATTAACTGCAGCAATAACATGCAATACCCACAATAGTTTCTCTTTCTCCCATTTTTTCTTTTCTTTTCTTTTTTTCTCAATTGAAGTTCCAATTACTCTCATCTGTACCTATTGCACTCAACCCACCACTTGATGCATCGCTGCTATAACCTGGATTTGGGTTATGATAATTCCAATTTCTTCAGTTGAGCTTAAACTTTAACCCTCATCAATAGCCTCTTAAAGTATAAGGTTGCGAGGATGAGAGCTACGTCAATGAGTTACCAAACACACAGCTCAAACCTACTATTTGCTCTCGATACATGTCACCAACCCACTTTGTTCTTCCCCACCTAGCGAAGATTTTTGAAAGCTCCTCGATTCGATTTTTCTGCTCGCCCTTCCTAATTTGGCTTAAATATAAACATATCAACCTTGTAATCAAAGTAAACAAGCAACAACTAAAAGCTAAGATATCAGTATCCATCAAAACAGATCAGTATTTAGACTATCTGAAGTTAAAATTTGAATCGTTTTTTTCTTAATATCTAATTGTACATTGTACTTAGACGTCAAGTAGGGTCCCGAAGAAGAAGAACCAGTGAAAAATCGGATACCCACAACCAGCATGAACGTCCTTATCCTTCTACTTCTCCTATCCTACACAAACGCATGGAACACGCTATACTCGTATACTGACGGTAAATGCTACTTGCACTTGAAGAACAATGATTTGATTTCCCTCAACTTCTCCATCACAGGCGTCGATAAGACTGTGGATTTAACAAACAGCCAGATGGTGCCCAGTATGGCCCTGCCTCCTGAAAACTCCACCTTGTTCTTGGTCAGCGAGGACTTGTATGGTTTCACCAGCAACTCCTCTTCCACTAACTCCGATACATGCGGCGATGGAAACTTATCTCTAGTGAAATACAACAAGGACTCTGAAAAATGGGACGTTCTTGCCTTAAACACTTCCGGACTTCTAGACACCTCGTACTATGAATCGCCCACGATCCTCACGGCCTTCTCGAACAACAAAACTGTGTACATATACGGAGGAAGATGTGTTTCCAGCGGAGTGGCTTCTTCCCGAATGCTCTCGCTCGATCTTAAACTGCTTCTGCTTGTAAACATCACCACCTCCACCAAACCGCTGCCCTTTTACGGCGCAGCTAACGTTGCAGCGCCTGGTCCACAAACCCAGTTGACCATTGGAGGAGAAAGCAACAATGGCTGGGCCAATATGTACCAGCTTGCTACATGGGACTTTAGTGCTGGGTGGTCAATTCAAGGCGTCAATCAAAACCCCAAGGATGCGGTGGTTAACTCCCGTATACACCATCTTTTGCTTCCTGTTTTCACTCCTTTGACATCTTCCAGCCCAGATTCCATTTCGGCAAACCTTCTGGTAAGACAGATTCTTCTTTTGGGAGGAGACTCGGCTTCCTCACCGGCTTCTCCACAGTATACCACTTTGAAGATCCAGGGAAACGAATGGTGGTGGAACTCGTCCTTTAATGGAGAGTTGCAAGTAGACAAGATTATAGGAGCTGCCACGATTTTCAATTCCTTAGTAACCATCAATAGCACCGATTCCGAGAAAAGAGACGGCCAAAAATCATATAATATCAATTTATATGACGTGAATTCGCTTTTACCCGTTCAAACGCTTTCCAAGAACTATGCCACGGCCTTGAAAACACATTCCTCAAACTCAAATCTCGTCACAAAGAAGGCGATTTTGGGAACGGTATTACCGGTTGGAGCGCTTCTAGCCATGGGGCTCGGTATCTCCATCATGATCATGAAACGTAGAAAGAAACAAAGACAGCTCCGTCAGCAGGAAGAAATGAACGAAATCGACTACCAATTCCTGACGTTTATCCCCGCGGCAGAACCTTACGACTCTCCCTACCCAATTACCTTTAAAGAGGAACCCAATATAATGTCTGGAGAAAATGAAACCCGCTCGACTCTCGAAGTGCAGTCTTTTGATTCCTGGAAGAAGAAGAGGGAGGATTTCGAAAGAGAAAACAGAGATAAGAACAGAATAGAGGGACGAAACGGATACTCCCGAATCGGCCATACCAGCTATCTTGGTTCTAGTGATACCTTGAATGAAAGAAACGTGATGCAAGAGGAATCAGATAGTGACAGTATCCGAGTGGCGCCTTCTCCCGTATCCGAAAACCCGCAGTCATTAGTAGGCAGAAGTGTTTCGATGATCAAGAGATCGTTCTCGTTTGTACAAAACGACTACGAGGCGATCAAGAGGAAAACAAAGCCTACTCGACCAAGAGAACCGACTTCTCCTATTATATTGAAGGATATGGGATCGCCTATACGATCTACACCTGGAACTCCTAACAAACCAAAGGAACAAGACGTTGAAACCACGCCGCTTCCACAGGCCCTGAATGTGTTTTCCAGTCCGGAAGACGAGTTGGTGAATAGCGATTCGGATGAATCGTTTGACCGCGATGTTCAGGTTCTTGTGAGTTCCAAGAGAAGAACAGTGCTCCGGGTTGTGAATCCGGATCTCCATACGATTCCGGACGAGGAGGAAAGCGAGGCGGAGAAGAATAGGGACGTGAAGAGAGTGAGCAGTATGAGGCTCAGGATACCGTCAGGTGCTAAGATGTTAGAGGATTAATAGGAAATGAGACCAGGATTGTATAAGAGTAGATAGAAATGTAAGAATAAGAATAAGAAAAATATAAGAATAAAAATATAAGAAAAAGTAAAAGACTGTGAGTATAAAAATGAGAATAAAAATGAGAATGAGAATATAAGAAAAATATAAGAATGTGTGAATTTAAGAATAAGAATAAGAATAAGAATATAGGAACAGAATATAAGAACAGAATATAGGAACAGAATATAGGAACAGAATATAAGAAAATATAAAAACATGTAAGAACTTTGTAAATCATGTTCAGTAAGTAGAACATGTAGAGTATATCATGTAGAGTATAGATGTAGAGTATATATAACATGTAGATACACCATGAGTACGTCCATGGTACATCCAAGGTACATCCATACATGTACAATCCATATACACCCCATTGTTTCTTCAGTTACCAGTTCATCCCCTTCCTTTTCAATTGAAACAAACCATACAAGCCTCTACACTTCAAGGCTGTGTTCCCCATTCTCTCTAGGTCTGTTGAATGTAGCAGAAAAATAAAATAAAAAAAAAAAAAAGAAGCGTACCCTTAAATCAAACAGCTCAGTGATGGAAGACTTTGATTTCGACTATGGGCAGGAGGAAGGGCCCAACAACATGGACTTTGGCGGGAGTAAGAACACGGGGAACGTGCTGAACATGGCGTTTGGCCAGCCCAAAGCACAGACAAAGAACCAGCTATATAACCAACAGAATGGTTTCACAAACGGCGGGATTGGCGAAGAGTGGGGAATGGATGGAATTCCAGGCGTCAGCATCAACACAATCAACATGGAGATGGCCAGCACAGGAAACGCAATGCACGGAAGCACGGGGATTCCCGAGAATCCCGCGTCCGTCAACGACGACGACTACATGAACTACTTTGATGATATCGACTTGTTACCTTCCTTGATAGAAAATGACGAAACTGTCCAGCAGAACCAGAATCAATACCAAGCTGTGTTTCAACAGGACAACGTGCATCCCACAAACTCAATGTACTCAAACAGCTACCACAACTTCCACAACAACAGCAGTAGCTTGGCCAACTCCACCTACTCCTACAGCGACTCCATCCACGTCAATGACCCGCTAGCCGTCCAAAACCTTTCCTCAAGCATGCCTGGAGCATTTAAAAACGAAAACAACATGGACATTGATGATTCGCCTCCGTTCACCATAGAACTGGACGACAAGCCCGACTTCATCTACAAGAAAAACCCCAACAAACGAAGTCACGATTCGCCTTTCAACGGAAGCTCAAGAGTGTCTTCCTTCAGCAATATCAATACCCAGGACCCGCATTTGAGCGTGAGCTCCGCTAATTTGAATAACAACCAGATGAACATAAATTTAGCCTCCACTCCTCAATACACTCCTCACTCATACACAACTTCCCAATACATGTTCCACGATATGATTCCAGATCACTCCAGGAAAGAATCCATCGAAAGCTACAACCTGAATAACCTAAATATCCCGGCGCCGAAATTCGCAGCTTCCATTTACAACGAGCTTTCTCCATTGACCACCACCACATCTCTCACACCATCCGTAGGATCGGTGCATTCCGCCCAGCCCTCCTTCTTTTCTGCACAACAGTACTTTAGCAGAAACTCAATAGACCAGACTTCAGTCCACCGCCCTTCTTTCGACTTCCGCGGCTCCATTGATAGCGGGGGAAGTGGTGGCCAGGGCCTGAATATGGGAATACTGTCCTTACAAGGAGCACCCGTACAAACACAACTGAATCTATGCCAGAGCGGGAATGGCCAGGTGCAAGGCGGTGGGTCCAGGACACACAGATACACGTCCTTTACCAATTCTCTCACGAATATGATTCCTTTCATGGGTGATAAGAACCAGAGATCCCCGATTTCCGGCCCTTCGTCCCCGAACTCCACGGGCTACATAAACCCGTCACAGCAACGTCAGCCGCAGCTGACCCACTTGATCAGAAGTATCTTCAAAGGGAAAAACTCTGAGATGGAGAAATCATCTTCAGATTTAGATACTAAAACTCAAGTGAAAAGCGAAGTGGATGGCGACGAGATCTTTTTACGAGACGTGGATGATAAAATACTTGATACTGATGAATACATTGTCAATGCAGAAGAAGAAATCGCTGAAAAGCTCATGAAAAAGGCTAAAAGATCAAAAAGACTGTTGTTTACCAGATTCAAGACCCCTTCCAAAAATGATCCTCCAGAAGAAGTCAAGGAAGAAGAAGAGCCAATTGTAAAAGATTCAGAAAGCGATAACGTTTCCTTTCAAAATGTCAGTTGGCATTCCTCAGTCGGAGACGTAAATAGCCAACGAGAACAAAACCTTGCCAATGGAATCCAGAGTAGTCAAAATAGCATGCAAAATTCCAATTCACAAATCACCCAAAACGGCACTCAAACAATTACACAGCCTGGTTTAACTAGTACCGAGCCTGATTATGCGGCATTATTCGAGAACGTGGGCAAGAGGAAAATCAACGCGAGAAAGAAGAAGGTGAAGGAAGAACCAAAGTCAGACGAGTTTGATAGCCAGGGAAGCATGATTGACGATGATAACCAGTTGAGTGTGAATTCTTCAATTATATCAAATAGTCAGGAAACCGAGGGAAGTGCAAAGAGGGTGTTAGGATCGAAACTACTTTCTAAAAAGAAGAGTCAAAGTAGTCAAAATAGTCAAACCCAAGTTCCTCAACCGGTCAACAACCCCGGGTCGGTGGAAGTGGACCTTGAGTCTCTTGATTTACCTTCAAACACCCAAGTATACCCAACCAGTGTGATTAACTCCAAGAGCAGAACAAGAGGACGTAAAGAAAACAAGGAGGCGGATTTGGTAGATCTGTCCAAGATTTATCTATGCAATTACTGTTCTCGTCGTTTTAAAAGACAGGAACATTTGAAGCGCCATTTCCGTTCTTTGCATACTTTTGAAAAGCCTTATGATTGCCCCATATGTAATAAGAAGTTTAGTAGATCAGATAACCTTAACCAACACTTGAAGACACATAAGGAAGAAGAGGAAGCAAATAAAGCCAGAGAGGATCTGCAGATGGAGGCTTGAAGCAGCGGGTTTATTATTTCAAAGGATGTATAATGCCTACTTGGCTGTCAAAATTCATGAATTAGTAAATGCAAAGGTAAATAGGGTTAGGAATAGGTAAAAAGATCAAATTATATTCGAAATTCATTGAGATTTATGAAAAGAGACTTGTAAATATACTTTCATGGAATGGAAGTAATGGAATACGATTTAGATTTATGTTTTTCTGTAGGTTTATTAGATATATGGGAATTTAGAGTTATTAATAAGGGTTATTAATTTAAAGTATTAATAATTTAGAGTTCAATTTAGAGTCATTAATTTACAGAATTGTTAATTTCTTTCTCCCTACTAGAAAATCATAGAGGTAATTTAGAAATACAAACTGTACAAACCTGCTAACTCTTTGATGTTTCAAAGTTGCTAATCATTTGCTGCAAATTACCTCGGGTCTGCATATAAAATAACCATTTCTTCTTCGTTTAATAAGAAATTTAAATGATATAATTATCTTTCAGTTATATTCATCTAATTTATGAAGAAATATTAACTAATATAGACTTGTTATTGAATCAGTTTTATGTGTATATATCAGATTACGAATTGATTAAACGTGATCTTTATTAAGGTATTTAGGTATTTCATCAAAACATGTTTTAATTACAACCTTTAAAAAATAATATATGGCACTTTCTATATAAAACCATACATCCTTAATAAAGGTATAGCTTCAAACGTAAAACTATACTAGGAGGTTTAAATGCAATATTCCTATATAATTTCTAGAAAATTTCCTCTTTCGTTCCTTTATTTACATCTACTTCAATTCTGTAACAACTCTGAAACACACACACCATATTTAAACAATATGATATCCTTTTCACGCCAAACAAAGTGTATTTGCCAATGAATGTACACCCCTGGATCGAAGACACACCAATCTATGTCTGGGACAAGGTATTCTTCTACTTGACGCCCAAAGAATGCCACACCATCTCCCTCAAGCAGTTCTTCCTGGACTTTGCCTTGCGGAGAATGCTGCAAAGAGTTGTACTAAGCGACGACTGTAAAATCATAGAATTCACCAGCGATAGCATGCTCATTGCACCTGCAGCACTATCTCACTTTATTACCAGGTTTCGAAAGGGATGTCCACTTGGAACCCTTGAAATCAGAAGCAACCAGCACCTAATATACGTGAAAACCAACTTCCCCAGCGTTTCTAAAGAGTTCAGGGAAATCAAATACTACAATGAAACCGACAATGCTTATGAACCCAACAACTTTGTAACTTCTGCAAGCCTTGTCTACAAAAATGTGGATTCCAGAACTGTTTTCCCCAAAGTGATAACCACGCTTACGTTGGAAAATGGACAAGGAAACCTCAGCGGCAAATTGCCCAATCTCGAGAATCTCGAATTGAAAAACTTCACACTCAGTGGGAATGAGCGGTTTCCCAAGTTGAAGACATTGACCGTCAACAGTTCACAGTTTCCGGTTGAAATGGTGAATGGTGAAAACCAGCTCGAGGAGCTTATCTTGATTAATATTCTAATGTTTCATAGTATAGACACAACCAACATGCAGTCCGTCAAAAGAATTCTATTCTGCTCTGCTATTGAAAGATATATGTGGATTCCGCATGTGGAAGCACTCAGATTTGATTCCCAATTGTTTAACTCTTTTACCTATAGGTACTATAACAACTTGACCAGATTAGAATTGGACGACATACAGTTTTTGACCCTTGAATGTATCGACTTCAAATTCAAATGCCTCAAGGTGGTGGAAATCACACTGTTGAAGTTGGCAAGTGTATTTGAATTGGGCGATAATACCTCCAAGTTTAAGTTCTTTCGAATCAACTGGCCAAACACCGTTGAAGACATCTCTGTTGATTTTATAGACAATAATGTGGCCATAGATACGGACATGGAGTTCCCGCCCAACTTAAAGCGCTTGTGTTTGACGAATTTCAACTCTTTTTATAGCTCAAAAGTTTACCAGACTCACGGGAAAGTCGTCAAGCCTTGCAATTTTCCAAGGAAATTGGAGGAATTACACCTTGTGTGTGTTTCTGCAAACAACTTTTTAAACTTATTTGCTATGAATAGACTTCAAAATGTGGACATCTCGGCAGATACGTTGGAATTCATGTATTTAAAGAACATGTCGGTCAAAAACTTGAAGTTAACCTCTAACACTGATGTGAAATTATCTCTGATAACGCTTCCTGATACGGTTCACAGTTTGGACTTGCTGAAAACGTTTGAGATTGATAAGGATTTCCCCACTTCCTTGAGAGTATTGACCTTGTATGAATATACCGTATATGAAGCCGATTTTGTATTCGAGCCACCAAACTTGGAATTCGTTCGAGTACAAAGACTGCAAAGGAGAAGACTTCCATACCCTGTTGTTCTATTGAGAGAAGGGAAACTTGATCCAAAGGTAGACTTATCACAGGTTGAACTGTCCAGATATTTGGATCAAGACTTAAAGGTTGACCTTCAATTAATGCGGGAAAAGTGTGAAATGTTTGTAGATAGTCAGTGGTATGTTACTGAGACCAGGGACATACCAAGAATCGGAAGACTAGTTACTCTTGAGGATAAGAATGGTCAGTCGTTACATGCTTTATTCCTGTTCGATAAGACGGAAATCTTCCTTCCAAAGCCCATCACACTCTCTTTACAAAACACACTCATGAAAAAGCGCCAATTAAACACATCGTATGCAGATTGGGCCACCAAGCCAATAATCAAACATAGGAGGGGCTAAAATACTAGTATAGTTTAAATTAATAAGAAGCAAAGTTGCAACTAAAAAAGTTTTTTTTTTGAAAAAGGCTGCGAAAATTAAATAGGAAAACCCCCTATAATTGAAAAACATAAAGCACCAATTCAAAATTAAACTGTCAAGAATCAAAATTAAACTGTAAAGTTTAAGATATAAAATTTTAACTATAAAATATAAAATGTACGTTCATTCTGAATTCACAGCTATTATAAATAAAGCTATTTATTCACCAATTATAATTGTAATTACAACCACACGCTCAAAATATATATTTCCTATGCAACCTCTTTTATCAGCAGGACATCAACATTGAGTATTATATCTGGTAAACTGTGGACACATCAACAGGTTAAATCTGTAAAAGTCAATTATGTGTACAGCAAGTGATGGACCGGATGAAAAGAAAATTCCTTTTTCGAGGACATATTTTGAACTGTAAATGATATAAGTTAGATGATCGTTATGAACAATACTTATTTGTAAATTGAAATATTACTTTACTTTTTTTTTATAGAAACATGTTTTTTTATATATATTTAACTAGCTACTTTATGAGATACACACAATTTTTTGATTAGATCTGGTATATCTGGTCTATAGCAAATATCTTTATACCTAACTTCTCCAAGAGACCAAGATTTTCTTCCGATTACACTACCGTGCTTTCCGCCTAAGATTTGCCATTTGTTACTACACTGATTCATTTTGACTAAATTGATTGATTTTAAAACGTTAATGTATACTAGTATGCAATACTATCTAAATACACAGTATGACGACTCAAACGAGCCATTTCCATAGTTTTTTTTCTATATAAATTTCCCTCGGGCCAAAGGATGTTTCCGTGCTTTCCACTTATAACTACCTTTTGGGAAAAATAAAATATAAAATGGCTCTTTGGCCGAGTGGTTAAGGCGGTAGACTCAAGTTCTACTATCGTAAAGATGCAGGCGTTCGAACCGCCTAGGAGTCATTATATTTTTTCGATTATGTAACTCGATAAGATTATAATTGAAAAGTGTTAAATTCAATCATGCAGAGATTCCTAAATGAACAATGAAAGAACTGCAAAGTGTAACTCTTTTTTACAGTAAGGAATCGATTAAAGCTCTGTGTATTGTATAAAAGCATAAATAGTAAACAAAAGAGAATCAAAACAGCTGCAAAAAACGCTAGAACTAAAAAACAAAAATTTGAAGAGAATAAAATTAACGAAAGAAAGAGCCAAAACCTGCTGAGGGATTATGCGTATGGAATGTTGTGAAATGATACGGGGAGTTGAAACTTGCTCTCAACTCTGGTGTATTTGATTTTAGGTGCTAGTCAACTCATCAATAACTCGATTCATTGCAAAGTCTTCTAATGAGGGACTTTTCACCTTGTGCTGTGGTTTGGTGATGCCGTTTTGGTTGTTCTGACTCACCCCACCAACACAGATATTCCGCAACTGGTGTTTTTTCAACGCATCTATTCTGGTGAATTCCTTGCTGCAAATGCATTTACAGTGTGTAGTGTCCAAATGTCCTTTCATGTGTCTGTTCAAATCGTGCTGCCTGACAAATCTCTTGGGGCAGTGCGGGCACCCAAAGGGCCTATCACTCAAATGGGTCTGGATATGGGAACGCACGTTGTATCTCCTTGTGAATTTCTTGCCACAGTTCTTATACGTACATGTATATACCTTTTCTGCATCGGGGCCGATCCAGTACTGGTCTAGCTCCCCTGGCGGGAGCAAAGACGTTTTCTTGATCCTACGCCTGGCCAGCGATTCCTTTATATGTTTCTTTACATCTTGGGAAGCCTTGGGGCTTGGAGAGATGATGGGACTCCACTCCAAATGGATTTCCTTCTTCATCGGGGTATTGGGGAAGTTGTCCCGCAAAGGTGTTAACTGTGCTATGGTGGAGTTCATGTCCACGGTGTCGTCGTTGCCGGGCTGGTTGTTTCGGACAGGACTGTAGTATTTGACCGGAGATGAGTTCAACGACCGGACCGGCGACGAGTGGAGGTTTACGGGTATTTGGAGTTGGTCGTTATAGAATGCTTCGTTGTTGGGGAGACTGACGCCGTTGATTCCCAGAATTCCTTGGGTTACATGCGTTCCCTGCGCTTCGTCTGCAAAGAACTGAGGCGTGTAGAAATTCACATTATTTCTCAATTGTGGATGAACCGGTGATGAAAACTTGCTACTGTTTTCTCTTCCGGGCGATAAAAAGTCTTTGGCATTGGAAGGAGAAGGTGGTTCCGGAGAAGATTGCCATTCGGGCGATGCATTGGAAAGATTCGGGGGTGAAGGAGGCGGCAAAAAGGTGTTTTTCGATAAGAACTGGTGGTTAAGCGTCTGTTGAGGTAACTTGGGTGCAATGCCTCCTCCCTGTATATCCTGCACGTTCTGGCTGATTCTGTCCAAACGTTCCTTTTGGATCCGTGCCTGTTCTCTCTGGATCTCCTCCATCTGTTGCTGGATATTGTCTTTCTTATAAACAGGCTCCTGTACTGGGATTGGAACATACTTCAAAGGCGAGAACTGCGGAGGTATAGAAGGTGCCTGGAGTGTTCTCGAGTTTGTCCGGGAATGGGTCCGGCCCCTTGTTCTGGGATTGGAAAGGCCCTTTATGATTCCAATGTCGGCATGCACGTTGTGGTCTCCGAAAACCCCGCCGTCGGTTTCTTCCAAAAGAGGCTCGATGTCGTCCGCGTAGTCAATGGGGTCCTTGAGAGAGTTGTTGAGGTCCTGTAAGTACTTGACCGAGTAGCTATTGAAAGAGTTTTGTAAAACACTGTTATGTAATACACTATTAGGGTTAGAATTACTGTATCGAGAAGGAGATGGCGAAGGAGGGAACCTATACAGCTTGGGGTTGTCATTGGTCACCGCATAGTCCTTGGGGTGTTTCTTGATGGGCGACAGATGGGTGAGCGAATCAGGAAGAACCAGGCCCTGGAGGAGCGATTCAGGGAGAAACTGGCTTATCGAGGTATCCTTCTCTTCGTCCTCTTCCAACAACAAGATCTTCTCGTAGATCACGGGCGCAGGCTCTAGTGTGGATGGCTGGAGTAGAGGCACCTGCTGCATGGGGTTTGCCTGGTTCTGGTACGCTTCGTTGTCTACGGGCCTCATCAAGTCGCCAGGTGAAATAGTGCCCTTGAACTTATCAAAGGACAACTCTCTGTTATGGTCCAGGAATCCAAAGATGGCCGTGCCGCTGACTTTTCTGGTGTGTTTGTTTGCGTCCTCTGGAGATTGGAACTGGTGGTGCATCACTTGTTGGTTCATGAAGCCAGAGGGCACGTCCAAGTCTTGTAATCCATGCAAGGTCTCATTGATCAAGTTGTCTAAATCCTCGTTGTAGTTATCGGAAAAGTATTGGTCAAAGTTCTCGTGTGGTAAGGGTATCAAGTTCTTGGTTGGTGAAGAAGTGATACCAATGTTATCATCCCAATAAGTATTCATGGGTGCAAAAAAAAGGATATGGATGTGATGATGGTCTTTCTCTGTGTGTGTAGTTTTCGCTCAACCTCGGGATGAATTGTGTGTGTGGGCAGTGGTACGATTTCACGTTGTTTCCGCTCTTCTTCTCCTCAATTACCTCAAGTAAAATGTTATATATTTGTATCCTTTGTGACCATTTTTTCACATTGCCCATTTATTATGATTTCGGGGCCATATTGCCAAATCGGGTAATAGATAAACACTACAAATGTAAACACCAAAAAATCTGTCTAAGAATTTTTTTATTTTCTATCTAGAGATTTGGGGCCATTAAGGTAAAGAAGGTGCTGATGTAAGGCGGAGCTAGACGTATAGACGAACAACTGGACGTACAAGTTGGGTCTTTGAAATGCACCAACGTTACGTTAATTTAAGAGCCTTTTCGTGCTTGGCTTGTCCCGCCTATTAGACGGAAGAAGTGCAATTTCCTCTTCTCTGTTTGTTCTTTGGCACTGAAATTTATTCATGCTGCTGCTGCTATTCTGTTTTGCTACAACTTTAATCCTGATCTGTTTAAAATCAGGTACAAAACATGCTTTTCATAACACCAAAATTGGCATGCCTTTTTCTCGTCCCCATACCTAAAATGTCTTACAAAACCTACGGAAATCAATACATTCGGCCAGACTTAAACATTTCAATCTTTCGAATAGGCAGTGATCAACCCAATTTTTTTATGCTTTGAAACCATCACGTTTTGTGTTTGAGTTTAATCTTTAACTTACAACCAGAAAAATAGTGACTTGGATTGCCAATTAAACTTGGATTATTACAGGTTCCAACTTACAGGTTATTCTACTGCGGATTCATGCAACGTATATTATTTTTAACGTATATTTCTTCTTGATCTACTTAACAAGCTGCTTATTCAAGCAACAACATCTTTCTTGGGTCTTCGATCAATTCCTTGATGGTCTTCAAGAAAGTAACACCTTCTCTACCATCCAACACTCTGTGATCATAGGTCAAAGCCAAGTACATCATTGGTCTGCTGACAACCTGTCCGTCCACAGTGACTGGTCTTTGCTTAACACCATGTAACCCGAGAACGGCAGTTTGTGGCAAGTTGATGATTGGAGTACCGTACAAAGATCCGAAAACACCTCCGTTGGAAATAGTAAAAGTACCTCCGGTCATGTCTTCCAAGGACAACTTCCCGTCTCTGGCCTTCTTACCCAAGCTGGAGATTTCCTTTTCAATGCCCAAGATGGAGCGGGATTCGGCGTTTCTCACAACTGGGGTAACCAAACCCTTTGGAGTGGCCACGGCAATGGAAATGTCAGTGTAGTCTCTGAAAACCAAGGTGTCGTTGTTTTCAATGGAAGCATTGACAGAAGGAACCTCCTTGGCAGCAAGACAAGCAGCCTTAGCAAAGGCACCCATGAACCCCAACTTGATTCCAGTCTTGTCCAACATCTCGTCCTTGTATAATTTTCTCATTTCCATGAGGTTGGTCATGTCCACTTCGTTGAAGGTGGTCAAAGAAGCAGCTGTGTTTTGGGATTCCTTAAGACGTTCGGCGATTCTCAATCTCATTCTGTTCATCTTGACACGTTCTTCGTTACGGGAAAAGTTGGTAAAGGTGGCGGTTTCCTTTGGTGCGGATTCCTTGGTTTCCTTTGGTGCAGCCTTAGCTGGAGCAGCAGCCTTAGGAGCTTCCTTAGGAGTTTCCTTAGCTGGGGCGGCTTCCTTAGCTGGAGCAGCTGGAGCAGCTTCCTTTGGAGCTTCCTTGGCTGGAGCAGCACCTTCTGGAGCAGCACCTTCTTCAATCTTGGCCAAATCCTGACCAACTTCTACAGTGTCTTCAACAGAAACCAAGTACTCGACAATGGTACCACTGACTGGGGCATTCACCTCGATATCAATCTTATCGGTTTCAATGGTGGCAATGGTCTCGTCCTGGTTGACGTACTCTCCAACCTGCTTCTGGATACTGGCCAAGGTCCCTTCAGTAATGGATTCAGCCATTTCTGGAACAACAACCGTGTGGGCAAGTCTCTTGAAGACAGCAGCAGAGCCGAAAACAGCAGGAGATGCGGCGTACACAGGGCTGGCCACGTTGACCTTGGTCAAAAAGGTTCTGGAAGAGGGCCTGGCACCGGCTCTCAAGAGAACTGGCGCACGTTTTAAGCTGGATTTGATGGTTCTGGACAACATTGTTGATTTCCTATAGAAGTGGAGGGGTGTAACAATTTATAGAATTTTTGCGAACGTGAACGACCGGGACGAGAAGAGGGCAAGAGAAAGAGAAGAGAAGAGAGAGCAAGGAAAGAGCGAAGAGAAGAGATTCAATGTGTATAGTTTTCTTTTGTTTTCTTTTCGTAGACGTGTTTTAACTACTTGTACTCTTCCATTCCAGGGTTACCCCAGACATCGCCTCTTCTTCCAATCCCACACTTGCTGTAGATGCTTTTTTTCGACCCTCTTATTGGCTGCTGGTATTTGAAGAGCTTTTCGCCGGAAGAAACCCGGATCTGCTTGGGTACAAAGAGAACCTGTTTCAAAGACTGTTCTGGTGAATCCCAATGCCGACAGCCCTTGTATTCCTGCTTGGATCATCCCTCCCGGACCAATTGGCACCAATCTGGAAAACCCCGGAGATTCAAGATCACCGAGACTTTGGATGGAAAAAACAAAGCCCGACGCGGGGGTCGAACCCGCAACCTTTTGATACCTTAAAAGTGCGTTATAGGTGACTTAAAAGTCAAACGCTCTAGCCATTGAGCTAGCCAGGCTTTTTTCAGAAAATTTCTTAAAAAGGTGAGATAAAATCAGTCGAGCGTAGCCGGTTGATTTGGGAGATGAATCGGTGATTAAATGACCTTTAAAGGATGTCATTACGAAAGTCCCACGCATATTTACATAAATAGTATTTCATCCTAATAAATATATAAAAAATTGGGTGCTTAATTTGAGAATAGCTCATCAAAATATATTAGGTACTTATGTGAAATACCAAAAAAGTACCTGATTCATATTTAATTGATATTTAACTGGCACTTAATTGCCATTTAATACTTTTTTATTTAGATCTCACCATAGAGTAATTAGATACAAGATATAGGTGTATGGAAAGCACGACATGACACTTAAAACCTTCCCTGTAGTGTTAGAAACGTATCCAGTTGAAATATATGATAACTTGATAAAAAAGATTAAAAAAAGATACGATTGGCCATGAGAAAACAGATTCCATTTCGTGCTCTAAACTGTTTTCCCATCGATCTTCACGTCAATAATATTCCAAGGTGGATAGAAAAAAGAGCCATAATGCCCTTCTCGTATTTTGAATACATAATAGATATAAATACACAAGATATGTAGAACCCTGCTACCCTACGATTCCCCTTATTTTTTACCACGGCTTAAACAAGAAAAGAACCATATAATGTTCTATGTAATTCCAAAGAGTCTGATATAGATACATTATTAATACATGACTGCCGAGATCTGTAACCTCATATGTAGCATGATCAAACTCTATTTGATCATAAATATGACCTTTACTAATCAATTTGCACCCAAATGCTGGAAATATTTTGGATCGAGGAAATGTGCGTACACAATTCCGATCAGATATGAGTTGATACGATTCATGATAATTGGTGTTATTAGTAATAGAGTGACCATATTAACGACTGTCAAGATTACAAAGAAATGAATCGGGTAGTACACTGTACATTGGTGTACTGTGTCATTAGTATTGTACAGTAATTGGTACTGTACAAGTAGTTTACAAGTAGTACACTTTACAAGTACACACTTTGCAAATAGTACTATAATTAGTACTACAAGTACTATGTACTTACTATACAATCCAATTAACAGTCCAAACAACCCATACACCTGTATTACTCTCTTAACCTTCTCATCGTTAAGGAAGTTAACTCCCGGTGGTTCACCCCGGCAAAAGCCCAACGCCGCTTACATAATACCCGGACAACAAACCTCCAACCAATAAAAATTTTAAATATATATATTCATTTCCAATCCCAACCCATAACCCCAATTAAAGCAATGTTGAGAGCAATTAAGCGTCCACAAGGAGTTCCATCCATTTCCCAGCAATTCGTTAGATTTGCTTCCAAGAAGTACGACGTGGTCGTTGTTGGAGGTGGCCCAGGTGGGTATGTTGCTGCCATCAAGGCTGCCCAACTTGGTTACAACACTGCGTGTATCGAGAAGAGAGGCAAGCTCGGAGGAACCTGTTTGAACGTTGGATGTATTCCTTCCAAGTCGCTCTTGAACAACACCCACTTGTACCACCAGATCCAGCACGATACTGCCCACAGAGGTATCAAGGTTGACGGCGCCAGTGTTGA
The DNA here is from genome assembly GCA_030579395.1 of Aciculoconidium aculeatum. Classification (NCBI taxonomy): domain Eukaryota; kingdom Fungi; phylum Ascomycota; class Pichiomycetes; order Serinales; family Debaryomycetaceae; genus Aciculoconidium; species Aciculoconidium aculeatum. The sequence continues at coordinate 23,781 of JAKTQU010000038.1, forward strand.
CTTCACTGCCTTGATCGCTGCCAAGGACAAGGCTGTCAACTCGTTGACCAGCGGGATCGAGATGTTGTTCAAGAAGAACAAGGTTGACTACTTGAAGGGTGAAGGTGCCTTCCTCAACGAAAAAACCATCAACGTTAAGCCCACCGATGGTTCCGAGAACTTGGAAGTTGAAGCCGACCACTTTATCGTTGCCACTGGTTCCGAACCAACCCCTTTCCCAGGAATCACCATTGACGAAGAAAGAATTGTTTCCTCCACCGGGATCTTGTCCTTGAAGGAAATCCCAAAGAAGTTGAGCATCATTGGTGGTGGGATCATTGGTTTGGAAATGGCCTCTGTCTACGCCAGATTGGGCTCCGAAGTTACTGTCATTGAATTCCAATCCGCTATTGGTGCTGGTATGGATGCCGAAGTGGCCAAGCAATCCCAAAAGTTGTTGGCCAAGCAGGGCCTCAACTTCAAGTTGGGAACTAAGGTCACCAAGGGTGTTAGAGATGGAGAAATCGTCAAGATCGAAGTTGAAGACGTCAAGTCCGGTAAGAAGGAAGAATTGGAAGCTGATGTTTTGTTGGTTGCCATTGGTAGAAGACCTTACACCAAGGGTCTTGACTTTGAAAAGGCTGGCTTGGAAATAGACAACAGAGGTAGATTGGTGATTGACGACCAGTTCAGAACCAAGCACGACCACATCAGAGTCATTGGTGACGTCACCTTTGGTCCTATGTTGGCCCACAAGGCTGAAGAAGAAGGAATTGCCGCCGCTGAATACATCAAGCACGGCCACGGTCACGTTAACTACGCCAACATCCCATCCGTCATGTACACCCACCCCGAAGTTGCTTGGGTTGGGCTTAACGAACAACAATTGAAGGAACAAGGTATCAACTACAAGGTTGGTAAGTTCCCTTTCATTGCCAACTCCAGAGCCAAGACCAACTTGGACACTGACGGGTTTGTCAAGTTCCTTGCTGACGCTGAAACCCAAAGAGTCCTTGGTGTCCACATCATTGGTTCCAACGCTGGTGAAATGATTGCTGAGGCTGGCTTGGCCTTGGAATACGGTGCTTCCACCGAAGACATTGCCCGTACTTGTCACGCCCACCCAACCTTGTCTGAAGCTTTCAAGGAAGCTGCTTTGTCTACTTTCGACAAGCCAATCAACTTCTAATCATTTGAGTAAGACGCAGCAAATTACGTGGGGAGTGGGCACTTATGAATTAATAAAATGTATAGGTAGAATATAAGATATATGAAGTAAATGTAGAACCAATAGAGTATTAGTGAAATTAGACTGCGGTATTTAATAAAAGAAACTGATACACTTCAACTCAATGAAATACATTTAAGTAGACACACTTAACTCGATGATATATATTTAAGTATACACATACTTTACAAAAATTAAAAAATGACACGGACAGGAATCGAACCTGCAACCCTTCGATTTGGAATCGAAAGCTCTACCATTGAGCCACCGCATCATACTTTAAGAAAAAAATACTCCTCAATTTTATTTATACCCGAAAAGTAAATAAAACAAGAATTTTCTGTTGGGCCATCTGGGAGCCATAAGAGATAGTACACCAGAAACATCTCCATGAAATGTTATGAGAAAAACAGGTTTTACCCCTGTAATGTTAAAAACTGGTGTTTTATAACTGTTTAAGTAAAATAACAATACAAAAAAACCAGCCAATATATGAGCAAACCCGAACAAACCGAAGGTTGTTTGAGGTTTTTTACATCATAAACCGAAGGTTTGCGAGGTTTGCGAAGTTTACGAGGTTTGAGGTGAAAACGACTCAATCACAGAGAAACTCTGTTTTCTTCCTACGTACCTACAAAAGTGTATAGCTAGTTATTAGATTAATACATGTTTCTATTAAAAAAAAAAAAAAAAAAAGAGAAACTCTGTTTTCTTCCTACGTACCTACAAAAGTGTATAGCTAGTTATTAAATAAATACATGTTTTATATATAAAAAAAACCGAAGGTTATTCGATAAGTTGCTATAACCTCACAACTTGACAAACCTGAATTTAAGGATTTTTTTTATTTTTTATCTACATATTTAAGTAATTTTCTATTAGTTTTGCAAATTATCATAAATTTGATATTTATTTCAATTTTCTAAAATTACACATATAAACTAAAATTATAAAAAGGGAGTAAACTAATAATCTCATCCAAGTTTGTTTATCTATTATTAATAGCTTTGATAATAGCCCAGCTTCACAAACCTTCGGTTTGTTCAGCTTGGTTGCAAATCTGTATATTTTTTCACGTGAGTAGATCTCTTTTTTTTTTTTCCACTTCATCAATCACCACTACACCTCTAGCCAAACGTTATCATGCCTTCCTTGCAGAAGTTCCAGTCGAATGTGGCCCGTCATGTCAAGCTGATGGACAAGAACTTATGTGCTTCTTTGATCCGTCATGAACATATAGTCACAACCAAAACCAAGGCCAAGCGTGCACAAGCCAAGATTGAAAAGTTTTTATCGGACGCCATATATCAGCAGAAGCAGCTTGGACAAATACCATTGGCACACAAGTTAGAAAGAGTCCGTGCGTTCAAGTTTTTACAACCTCCAGACAGAGTTGAAATTGGGTCCAAGGTGTTGGGTGAATTGGCCAAGCGTTACCCAGAAAGAAAGACAGGGTTTACCCGTGTGATCAAATTAGAACCTAGATTGGGCGAAGATAAGGCCCCTATGGCTGTGTTAGAGTTGGTTGACTCTGCGTACGAAATAAAGTTCTGGTACACTGCAAAGATAGTTGCTAGATTGGAGTTGCAAAACTTACCGGTCGATGATATCACCAAGGTGAATGTCCACAAGTTGACTCAACTTCGTCAAAACGGACAACAGACTTTTAGAGAAGCTGTAGAGACTTGTAAGGTTGAGTTTTTCAAGAATGACCCAGAAACAGGCGTCACTGATTCAAAGATCAAGAAGTCTTTAGGAAACATGCCAAACTTGGCTTTCCACACCGGATCTCGTGTCGGAGAATTCACCAAGAGCAAGAAGTACGACACAGTCTCAAGACCAAAGAAGGAATCCTTCGAGGTTCCAAAGTCTCCATTTTTAGCATAGGGAGTCTGTCGATACATAGTGTACATAGAAATGAAATAAGAGTTAGTAAGGTTGTATATTGAAGTTTGGGTCTTTTGAGTCTTTTCTGATTTTTGGATCTTTTCATCTTTTGATGTTTTAATTTTTGATTTTTGGATCTTTTAGATATCAATTTTAATATGAATCAACATGCTGCTTGAACCCAAAGGAAAGGTAGCTGTTATAATCGGGGCATCCCAAGGATTAGGAGCTGAACTTGCAAGAAAGTTATACTTACAGGGATGTACTGTTGTGTTAGTGGCTAGAACAAAGTCGAAATTGGATACTCAGGTACTCAAGATCAAGGAACAAAGCACCGGCTCAGAATCCAATGCCTCGTTGATAAGCTTAGCATGTGACGCTTCATTATACGAAGACTGTGTAGCTTTATGGAGAGAAATCATTATTAACCGTAGATTGGATCCGGATTTCATTTTCTGCTGTGCTGGTACGGCCGTGTGTAAGCTTTTTAAAGACTTGACGGGGAAGGAAATCACTCAAGGGGTTGGGATAAACTACAACACTGCTATTAATATTGTCCACACTGGGTTCAAGCAGATTTTGGATTCGCATTCTACTGGCGAGAGTCACAAGAAGAGACATGTCATATTGTTCTCGCTGGTTCTTGGGTTCTTCCCATTCATTGGTTATGCCCAATACGGACCTCTGAAAAGCGCCCTCGCGTCTCTTTCCCACATTTTGCGCCATGAATTGGGTCCCTACAACTTTAGAGTCTCTTGTGTTTTCCCCGGTAACTTTGCCAGTGAAGGGTTTGAAGAAGAGGAGAGAACCAAGCCGGAAATTACCAAGAAAATCGAGGGTTCTAGTAAGCCAATCAGTGTTGAAGCGTGCGCAGATATCGTATTGGACAGATTAAATAGAGGTTATGATACTGTCACAACCGATTTCATCGGGTGGTTTCTTGGATCTGCTTCTTTGGGGGTTTTTCCAAGAGAATGGGGGTTCATCCAGGTTATTTTCTCCTTTATTCTACTGATTTTCATGCCTATTGTTAACTGGTTTATCGATAGAGATATTGCGGATTATTTTAAGAAAAGGGAGAAAAGTGATTAACACGAACGACGAACGAACGAGCGTAGCGAGAGAGTGAGTAGTGAATAGTCATTATGTGAATAATCATATAATCCGAATAATCATATAATCCGAATAATCATATAATCTGAATAGTCACATTAAATGACTCGTCATATGACTAATTATATAATCTGAATAGTATATTCCCAATACAATCTTTCTAAATAATCTTTTCGTATATTCCTACTTGCTTTCCTTGGTGACAGTATTAGCAATCTTTTCAGTCAAACCAAGCACTTTTTTATCCAAGGTCAAACCAAAATGGTACCAGTTAATTCCATAGATCCAATTCACCATTTTGATGATCTCATCGTTCCAAATATCCTTAGCAGTTTCACCCATACTAACTCTACCTGTAGTGTGAACATGTGAAGAAACTGGCTGGTTTTCCCTTATTATGTCGGTATCACTAAGTATTCTATTGTTGATGATATTGTTGGAAAACTGTAATTGGTTCCCAATGAACCTCAGCTGCTTTTGCAAATATTCTCCAGTATAATAGGTAAGCCCTGAGGTGAGCAAAACACCGCCAAGGAATCCATGAATTCTACCCATTTCTTTGGCTTTCTTAGTTGGTTTGGCTTCTTTAAAAGTCTCAATTTCTCATTTGAACCAATGAGAAAGTGAAATGTCACGTGATTTACATAATAGCTGCAAAATTTTTGGTTACATCTTGTTATACGTTTACACCGTAGTCTTCTATGTACATATTAGGATTTTCCTATCAAGATCAGGTGCACTACCTTATTATATCCCTATATCTATTCCTTCGCATTGAAGTTTGAAATAGCTCTTTTCAAGAAAGGCAAAACTTCAATCTTGTCTAACGTAACATTCTCACCAGATGCTCTCAACTCGTTCAAGTCCTTAATAGCTTCTTCAGCGTCCTTCAATAAGAATGGTAATTCTTCAATAGGACCATTCAATGGGACTTCGACACCAGCTCTCTCAGCCTTCAAGTTGGCAACATAAGTTAACCCAACAGCGAATTTCTCATTAATATCAACTTCCAAGTTGTAGTCTTCCAATTGAGGCTGGATTCCAAAAAATGCATACTGTAATCTGACTAACTTATTGTTGAATTCCAGTATTTCGGCTTCTCCAGCATTCAAGTATCTGGTCTTGAAATCTTCCAAGTATTGTGCTTGTTCTTCTTGCAAAAGTTGCACTCTTTCGTACGCAACCTGTCTTTCAAGTAAAACTCTCTTGATGTTCTTTTGAGTAAGCACAAGTAATTTGTCTTGGTCGTTGTGATGTTGAACAGACTTGTATCTTATAGATTCAGATAATCTCACTTCCCTAGCTAATATGTTTCTTTCTTTGAGACATAAATACCATAATTTATGCAAATCTTCAAACGATTTACGACGTAATTCCGCAAACTTCCACTCACGAGATGTACTATCAATGTCTTCACTGGTTCTTAATGCGCTTGTTGTTTCATTTCCTTGTGGGAAAAAGGCCCAAAGTGGATGGTTGGCAGACACTTCGAAATTGGAAGCAGTAGGCACAATAGGTGCTCTCAACTTAATGGACTTTAAATCCCCAAACTTCAATGGTTTTCTAGCTGTAGAAAGAAATCTAGCTCTCATCATCTCTATCGGATATACTTGGTTATCTTGATCTTCCTTGAAAATTGAAAATTTTCAAACTACCAGTGGTCACGTGGATTTCTGGGTAAATACACTTAGAAGTAAACACCAAGAACCATAGATACAGCCCTGGGTTTCTATAAAGCATGATCCTTATACATCTACTCTTCCCTCTCTACCTCCACTTACTCTTCCTCCTACCATTCTCTCAACCCAGCGTGGTCATTACCTTCGCACCGAATTTTTGCTTATTAGTTAAAACAAGTGAGTTTGAATTTTTAAAGAGAATTAACTCAGTTTTAAAGAGAGTTAGTTAACCATCAGATGTCTAGCGAAAACAGTAAACAACAAACACAGGAACCACTTGATCTCATTCGTTTCCAGCTCGACGAGTACGTGTTGGTCAAGTTGAGAGGAGCCCGTGAAATGAAGGGGAAACTCCAGGGTTACGACTCCCACTGTAACATGGTGTTGAGTGAAGCTGAAGAATACATATACAACGAAGATGACGAGAAGCCTTTGGTGAAAAAGACAGAGATGGTGTTTGTTAGAGGTGACGGTGTGATTTTGATAAGTCCGGTGAATTAGGTAAAAGGTGTAATATTTTAATAAACTCGCTAGCAGAGGTGTGTACATTATGAATATAAATAAAAGATAAACGAACTTATGGGTGTATCTGAAAGAGCTAATGTATATTCTATATTTGTATTTCTGTATTCAGTATTTCACATATTTTGTATTTCACATTATTCTTCTGTATTACTTCTTATTATACACTTACTCAAGTTCCGCTTCAACAGCTAATACCTGCTTTATCATGTTTATCTTCTGAGCATGCACATTCCATCTTTCCTTGGTCTCGTTACCTTCTTGTATCAATCTTTCTATGGTTCGGATCGTGGTGGCGTTTATTTCATCCGATTTCTCCAAAGAAGGATCATACTTTGACAATCCCGGCTTAAATTTGTACTTGTCGCCAATCTTTTCAAAAAGTCTGGTATTCAGAACAACCTGACTGACAGGAACTTCAACTTCTGATAAAAGTTGTTCAATTTGTTTAGTGGTGAAATAAAGTGCACTTGGATCGATTTGGGTACAAGAATTGGAATATTCCGAACCTTCAGGCACCTCTGCATACTGTTCTTTTGCATTTCCTCGGTCATACCTGCCCTTTCTGTGTTGATCGCCCTTGAAATTGTGAATTAAAACCCACATCTTGTCCAATAATGGTTTCTGTACTTGGTTGATGTTTTCGATACTCTCCTGGATATTTTCTTGTCTTTTCACTAAATCTTCATATTGAACAGTTAGACTCTTTTGGTACGCTTCATCCTGGGAATACTTGCTGATTTCAAGAATCTGGATCAAATGCTTTATATGGATGATGAACTGCTGGGAGCAGCTGTCCAACTCGTAGCGTAGTTTGTGAATCTTGTAGCGAAGTATTTCGTCACTAGTGTGTCCAATCTCTCCACTTAATTTGAATATTTCCTGTCTGAGCTTGAGGTACTGACTCGTTATCTTGTCATCAAATTTGACATGATTGATCGTGGACTCTTCTATCAACTTCTGCTGCCTGGTATTAACGAAAGACATCAATGGGTGTATATTTCACTAAATAAATATGATAACTTTTCAGAAATTATGTAAGCGCGGCCTGGCTGCGAATGTGATACTGGATTAATATATGGTAGTCAAGATGAGACGTTTAGGTGACTGGGAGTGAGGTGAATGGACCTGTAAGTTCTGGGTGTCGTTAGATGTCTTTTTATTTAATTACCTTTCTTTGTATTTGCCTTTAATTGCCTTTTGATTTGACAAAGGTACAATAAATTAGTCTAAAAAGATAAATGTAGGTAATCAAAATATGTTAAAATAACTAATTTATTATCTATATGTGATGTTTTGTGATTTTTATGTATTTATTGTGTATTTTACGTATTTTCCGCTATATTTTACGTATATTCCTCTCATCCACAATATAGCCCCCCCAAAAAGACACTTTTTCGGCTGTGATGGCTTGTGGCAGAAGTGCACAACATGGAATCATTTGCAGTTTCTTCGAAGTTGCCCGGTTCGATTCCTGCGGTATGACTTCAGAAGACTTGAGTAATCAGTCCATCTTGGTCAGGTAATGAGTAGTACCACCTCTGGAGGGAAGCAATTCAGCACAGAATACTACCCGTGGGAAGGCGATTACCGGAATACAACAGGTTTTGAAAGCTTGTGGTTCTTGTGTTACGACTCCTTTTTTATATGTGTAGAGTAACTGTGGAAGAACAGTAGAAGAACTGTATCTAACTGTATCAGAGCAAGTGTATCTAGTGAGAACTAGTTGGACTTTTTTCTCCCTAAATTGGCGCCTTTTCTCCAATTTGCGCCTTTTTTAGCGATAACATTTTTGCGAGACTACGTAGCGACTATTTTTTGGATATCACTAGGAAATACAAGAATAGCATGGAAAGCAACAATTATTATGATTCTGTCGCATATGTTGGTATAGCCAATGCCTTGAACTCACATATTTCAACGTTAGGGGAGATTTTCGAGAAAGTAGTGGTTACAGAAAAGTACACCAGTGTAATTGGGTTGCTCAAGTTGTTGGTCATTTATGCTTCCCCATTGATGTACACACAGCGAGAAGTGATGAACTTGGCTCGATGGATAACGGAAGAGAACGAGGGCCGAATGCTTGATATCGAGGAGTTTGGCAGGTGGATAAATAAAGAAAATGCACATTCCTACTCGATAGAGAAAACTGCCAATGATCTATTTGTTGATTCCAACTTGAGAACAAGGATTCTCTTGGGATCCACGCCCAAGGAAACGTTGTTTAATTTCGTTAAAGCAAAGATTGAATATGACTCGAAATATTTCAAATTCGGAGGGTTCCAGGACTTTCAAGTATTCTACGACGAAATGAACAGCTATACACCTTTTGTTCAATGGTATGAAGGTATGATGGAGCCATTTTTGTATTTAAGTCGTTTTGAGGACATTTCCTTGGAGACTTATTTAAAGGAAAGCGACAAGCTCAGTGTTTTCTTGAATGATACCAAGCATTGGAATAGAACAGTTGTTCCTTTTGTCAAGTATAACGACTTGTTGAGTGAATTGGTGGCTTGGATAAGAAATAACCCAGTGATTTCCAAGTATACGCTATTTTCGTTGCTTATAAAAGAACTTTTAAGAGTTGAATGGAAAGTCGAAAGTGCTTTACAAGAGTTTATTTATGAATGTTATCACGATGCAATAAAAAAGGAATTGACTGGATTTGAGACAAACAGAATTTACGACATAATTATGGAAACTTTGATGCTTTCAAAGAATCTCAAACTAGGTACTCATTCCATTCCAAAGGAACTCTCTGTTCTTTCTCAAATTACAAATGAAGACCCATTATCACAGTCTTTTCTCCTAGATATAGTTTCCACGTGTCAGAAACTATATCCATATAACCAACTCACAATCAAGAAGTATATCGAGTTGAAAACAACTTCTAAAGATGTACTTTTAGCGGAATTGATGGAAATAACCTCAACAATCACATCCCAAAACACCCAACAAACCATCGAACTGGCCAACCTTTTCATTAATAAATTCATTCCTCCTAACCAGATAACCACTACCAGACAATTAATACTGGAACAGCTTTTAGAAAAGTCCATTTTTGACAGAGACTCGTTTGAGACTCTTAACCCATCCAACGACCTAATTCTTTCCAAAGTGTGGCTGTTAATAAAAGAGTCAACGTCGTTACATGATAAGAAAATGCACCAAGCCAAACAATTCGTAGAACTATTATCGAAAAACGCAGATCCCAAACTTAATTCCTTGTTTAATGCTATTGATGCCATGAAGGGATACCGAGTAAGCATCAACCACAAGTCCTTAACCCCGGGAGATCTCATCAACGAGGACCCTAGAGCTATAGTGTCTTCTATACTAGAGTTGAATCCAAGAGCATACTCCAACTTTGAGAGAATATATCTTGTTTATGACGAATTAGTGGAAGGTTCTTTAGAGGTGAAGAAAAACTCAAATGATGTCAAGTACCTTTGTATAGAGGCTGCATTAAAACACAACGACTTTGAATATGCCAGTACTGAGGCTTTGAAATTGCTCAAGTCTTCACAGACCAAACCGGAAACAAGTACATTTATCCAGGTTGCTTCATATTCCACTTCTAACAAAGAATCTTTATACAAACAACGTGAGATCATTTCGCATGTATTATCCTTTGAAGGAGTTGATAATATCCAGTTACTCCAAATATGGCAGCAGATTAACGATAAATTGAGTGAAATCATCAATGTAGAGAATGATGCGTTTTTGAATGAAGGTGATACTACAGAGAGGTTTCCGCAACCACAGAACAATTTAAACCAGTTGAGTAGTAATGCTACTGCTGCTAGTGATAAGATATCGAATCTTTTTGTTTCGGGGTTGGGCTGGGCTATTGGGGCGAACAGCTACGAGCGAAGCGAGTAGAACAGCTACGAGCAAAGTCAGCTACGAGCAAAGCGAGTAGCTGTTTAGTTAAGCTTGAATTTTCTGAATATTTATTCTATATATTTTTTCTAAATATTCAGAATATTCAGAATATTCAGATATTTGTTAAGCGTATTTTAATTTGACAATTTCAGATTGTGGTTAATATTTGATATTTTGTAAGAGAATAGAAACGAAAAGATCTAATGCTGGATATCTAGAAAAATAGTAAGTACTCAAGGATTAGCTAATATTTTTAAATCAATATTTATACAAGATATATCATACAAGATTTAAGATTATTTTGGTAGTGTTATTATGTTTTATCTTCATATCTAGATTTATTCCATTTAGAATGATTTGATATCTTTAATATTAATTTACAATGTATCATACCTAATCCTAAAAAATGACAAGGTGAAGGTTTATGTGGTTTATAGAGGTGTAGAGTTTCTGGTAAATTCTTGATAAGAGGTATGAAGCCTCGCGGGGATTTTTATGTATTTACTAGCATAGTTAACACAGTAGCTCATTTAATTAGTATTAGTTCGATTTATGTTCTTTCATGATTCAGAAACATCTAAACAATCGAAAGAGTTAAAACTTTGAAAAGTTTAAAGTGAACCGAAAAGCTTAAAGTGATAAAGAATAAATATCACAATAAATATACAATAAATATACAATAAATATACAAAAATACCCTTGAAAGATACTTGAATAACCACTTGAACTTGAAACACTTGAAAGAAACTTAAAAACAGATCAAACCAGAACTCATAGAAGCAAGAACCTTCTTAGCCCATCTTCCTTTTTGCGACGCGTAACAAAAAATTGCTACATCACATTCAGTTCTTGGTAGATGTTTCGAGTGTTTTCCAAACGAAACCTAATCCGACTCAAGATGGCATCCCAGAGACCTATTAGCAGTGGAATCAGCAAATCAGACTGGCACTTCATTCTGAAGATGTCGATGAGTAGCTTTGGATCTCTGGGGGAAAGTCAAATGGACGACGAAGAGTTCAAAAAGAATGAAGAGAATAACAACGTTGAAACAAAGGTGATCAGTGAAATCTCCTTTAGCGATGATCCTTTTAGCGACGACGACGCGGAAGTAATGGCGGGCTTGGACTTGTATTTATCTACAAAGGCTAACAATGCAGTTAAGGGTCCAGAGAAGGAAATTGTAGAGAAAATTTCCCAAGCAAAGCCCAGTCATGTAACAAACCCAGACGAGTTCACGTCGCTGACCCAGATTTCACTGGATAAATCGTCTTTTTACACAGTGGACCCCAAAATAGAACAAGTCCCTAAAATAGAGCAAGTCCCTAAAGAGCAAGTCCCTAAAATAGAACAAGTCCTTAAAAGACCATACCCTTCCCCCGTTAAACCTTCTCCTAAGCGTCTAGATAGTTTTAGGTATATCAAGGATACCGGAAACAACGAAAGCTTCAGAATAGCAACACGGAACTTATCTTCGACTCCTCAAGTATCTGCATCTACGTATAGTGCGATTGAATTATCCTCACAAACATCACTACTAAGCCAACCCAACCCTACCAATCCTAATAAAATCGTTCTTTCCAAAGAACAAGAATACGTTCTAGACCAAGTCCTAGATGGAATCTCTCTTTTCTACACAGGGTCAGCAGGTACAGGTAAGTCCGTGCTACTCAAGTCGATCATCAAGGACTTGAAAAAGAAATACCGACCGGGCCAGGTTTCCGTCACCGCATCCACAGGCCTAGCTGCGTGTAATATTGGTGGTATTACGCTCCACAGCTTTTCCGGAGTGGGTTTAGGGATGGAAAACATAGATAAGCTCTTGAAGAAGGTTCGATTAAATAGAAAGGCCTTGGAAAGATGGATCAATACTAAGGTGTTGATTATAGACGAGATCTCCATGGTTGACGGGGAGTTTCTAAACAAGTTGAATGAAATTGCTAAGAGAATCAGAAGAAGCGATCGACCTTTTGGAGGAATACAACTTGTAGTTTGTGGGGATTTCTACCAGTTACCTCCCGTGGTGAAAGATACGAGAACACAGCAAGAAATCGCGTCGTCGAACTACGAGAAACAAGACCCGTTCTTTTCGTTTGAACTGGCTGCTTGGAAGGAAAACATCGAGTTGACTTTGATCCTTAAGGAGGTTTTCCGGCAAAAGGGAGACCAGCACTTTATTGATATGTTGAATGAGTTGAGAGAAGGCCTGGTTTCTTCTTCCACTTCAAATGAGTTTCGGAAGTTAACAAGACAAGTGAGTTGTCCTGCAGGTTTATCTCCTTCAGAATTGTATGCCACTAGAATGGAAGTGGATAGATCAAATAACGAAAGGTTACGTAGACTTCCTGGAGAATCCATAAGATACGAGGCTGTAGATGGAGGGTCCTTGCCAAATCCACAAAGACAAACCTTGCTTAATAACTTTCTTGCGCCTCAAAACTTGGCTCTTAAAGTCGGAGCTCAAGTGATGTGTATAAAGAACTTTGACGAGACTTTGGTCAATGGGTCTATGGGGAAAGTGGTGGATTTCATGTATAAGGATACGTATTTAAAGGGCCGAGAGATTGAGAGAAAGAAGGAGAAGAAAATAGAGGAAACGTTTGAGTCCGGAGAAGTTTCCGAAGTTTCTTATGATGTTACATATGAGGATTCCGGAATAGAAAATCAAGAACAAAATCAAGAAAGAAATGAAAAACAAAATGAAAAACAAAACCAAGAAAGAAATGAAAAACCAAGAATCACCAGATCAACGGAATCAGAAAAATTAGAGGATATCATCAAACCCAACCCGGATTACATTTTCAGCGAGTTAGAACTTCTTTCAGCAAAAGAAGCAATTTCCGAAGTAAAATCTACCAATAGAAAACGAAAGAAACAACTCGGAGAAGATTTCGAAAAGAACATGAGCCAGAAAATGTACCCAGTGGTCAAGTTTTCCTCCCCAGATGGAATCACCAGTAGAACCGTTCTCTTTGAGCCCGAGCAGTGGACCATAGAAGACGACACTAATAATAATATTCTCGCTTCTAGAATCCAGTTCCCGCTAATAATGGCCTGGGCGCTTTCCATCCACAAGTCCCAGGGCCAGACCTTACAGTATGTTCGCGTAGATTTGCGTAATATCTTTGAAAAGGGCCAGGCGTATGTTGCACTTTCAAGAGCCACAAGCAGAAACGGGTTACAGGTTTTGAACTTTTCCAGCGATAAGGTAACTACCCACCATAAAGTGAGCCAGTTTTACAAGACCTTGAGTACTTTTAGTGATCGGGAAAGTCGTCGGGTTCTCAAAGGGAAAGGAGGACAGCTGAGGTTACCTTTTAGATACGAACGGGCTGTTTAGGAAATGGGTTGGGTTGTAGGTATTATAGAATTGAATGTACAGGTTTGTCTTCAAAGGTTTGTGAGTTTGGTGATGTAGATCGGTTTAATAATTATTCTTAATGTATTCGTTCTCATCTTAATGCTTTTCTATTCTCAACTTAATGCTTTCTACAATCTGTTTCTATGTATATATCTTTTTCTTTCTACAATCTCTCTTTCTTTCTTTATAATCTATATTTCTTTATACAATCTCTCTTTCTATGTACAATCTTTTATACAATCTCTACTTCCTTATATTATCTATATTTCTTTCTTTATTTTTTTATATTTCTTTCTACAATCTCTTTTTCTTTCTATATTTTTCTTTCTTTATTCAATCTAAATTTCTATATACTCTACTTTATACAATCTCTCTTTCTTTCTATATTTCTTTATCTTTCTATATTTCTTTATTTTTCTCTTTTTCTTTCTTTCTATATTTCTTTCTTTATATATTCTCTTTCTATATTCTACTTTACAATCTATTTTCTCTTTCTAAATCTGTTAGGGACCCTAGGTAGCCTTGTGTACTATAAGTCCCATGTTACCCATAGCTTAGCCTAATACACTAGTAATACCCATAATCTAACGCAAATACTTTTCTATTCTCAACTTACTATATTATATACATCTCTATATACACATCTCTTTCTATATACATCTCTTTCTTTATATTTCTTTCTTTCTTTATCTCTTTCTATATACATCTCTCTCTCTCTTTATCTCTCCCTCCCTCTCTCTAACCCATTATACTCCAATATTCTTGCTATTCTTTTGTTATCTTCATCTGAATCCAGGTACATCATAATCAAAGTCTTTGCTTCCACCTCCGATTGGGACAATTTGGACAAATAGAAAGTGGACAAGTCATTCAAAGGATCCACCAAACCGGTCACGTCCTTCTGTGTTGGGAATTCCGAGGCAAAAGCAAACAGAGGCAACAACGAGTCCAAACCAACGGTAGCAAGATGCGAGATTCCGCTTAATTTGCATCCAATGAGTAAAGAGGCTTTAACTATGATGTGCACGTTTTCTTTGGTAGGTAATTGTTCCATAGTTTCATTTAATTTCTTCTGTGTTTGGCAGTAAACCACGTTGGATTTCCTTCCAATTTGCTTCAAATTCACATAATCGGGAACTACTATTAATAAGGTTCCGTATATGTTTTCTTGTAGGAATTTTATGGCACTTTGAACGGACTTTTTCGTAAGAGGTTTTTCGAGTCTTTTGCTCAAGTAGCTCTTTTCTTCTGTTTTGTAGTTTAAAGTGGCAGGTTTGTGGTTTCCGGGGGTAGAATTTTCTTTAATTTGATTTTCTTTGATTTCCAGGATTTCCAGGATTTCCAGAACATCTTTAATTTCTTTAATTCCTTCAATTTCTTTAATTTTTTCAATTTCCTTAATTCCTTCAATTCCTTCAATTTCCTTAATTTCCTTAATTTCCTTACTTTCTTTAACTTTTTCTTCTTTAACTTTTTCTTCCTTACTCTCAATCTTTTTCATTTCAATTTTAATACTCCCATCTGTCTTCCCAGTACTAACCACATGTACCGTACTCCTCTCACTTCCCCTAATCAACCTCTGGGAATCCGTAAACTTGATGTTCTTTTCCACAAACTTCACCGAAGGAGCTCGTCTTTGCACGTCTCTATCGAGCATTTCCTTAAACGCAGGCTCGTAGTGTCCTACAAACGCAAACTGGATTGGTTTATAGAGTGCCTTTCTCTTCAAACGAACGAGTTTTCGGAAAAGCGGCAGAATCACTCCGGTAGGTTCCGTATCTTTTCCAGATTCTAAAACCAATTTCGTATGATCCTGCAGGTTTTTAATTTCATTGCTTCTCTTATACTTTATTTCCTGTTCCACGAGTTTCTTCAGTAATTGTTTCTCGTAAGAGGTGAAAGAAGTCAGTTGGATGGTTTTCAACGTTTCTGCTAGTTTATGGATATGTCTGTTCTTTTTGTTTTTGGAAATGTGGCTGGAATCTAAAACGGATGTTTGGAGAAAGATATCAAAGTTATCAACTCCAATGAAGCGAGGTGAGGAAAGGAAACTTGACTCGGAATTAGATAAACGTGAGGTTAATGAGGATAACGTGGTTACTAAAATGGAAGAGGAGGAAGACTTATCAGAAGGAGAAGATAAATCTTCTCCTTCTTTACTGCTTACCCACCCCCTTTCCCTCCCATCAAACTCCACAACCAACCTATCCCTCTCCAATTCATACTTCTCCCCCCTCCATACCAATCTCCTAGGACAACACATCTCGGGAATCTCCCTCAAGAGCTCTCTACAATACCTTTCATACTTCTCAACCACATCAACTGTAGGAACCACAATCACACTATGAACTCCCTGAGCTTCCAAGAAATCGTACTTTGGAGTCGAGCTAAGAACCTCATTCAAAGCATAAGTCATCAACGAAAGCGACTTTCCCGAGCCGTATTCCCCGTCCAAAACAAGGTTATGGCCCGAGCCTAGAATACTGAGCACTTTCCGTTGGTCTAGCGTAGGCTTTACGTTGCTTTTGGGTTCTTTACTTAGAAGCATCTCATTGAGTTTCACCTGGAAAAACGGCAAAACTCCGAAAGATGTGAAATCGCCGTCGGACCGAGGATCGTGTTTGAGGGAAACAGAGTGGATATGTCGTATAAGAACACGCCGAAGGTGTGTGCAGATTGGTGTTATTCGGTTCATAAGTGAAGATTTAAGTGAAATGAAGATTTAAAATGAATAAAAATCAATTACTGCGAAATAAAAAAGATTTAAATTTATGAAATAAAATGAAGAAAATGAAGAAAATAAGAAATAATATGACGAAATGAAGAGTTAAATTTGAAAATGAAGATTTACAATTTGAAAATGAAGAAATGAAATGAAGAAATGAACATTTACAATTTATGAAATGAAAAAGATGAACATTTAAATTTAAGAAAATGAACATTTACAATTTATGAAATAAATTTAACAGAATGAAGAACATGAAGAAAATGAAGAAATGAAGATTTAAATTTATGAAACGAAGAAATGAAGATGTAAATTTATGAAACGAAGAAATGAAAAAGATGAAGATTTAAATTTAAGAGATTTAAAAATGAAGAAAATGAAGATTTAAATTTAAGAAAATGAAGAAATGAAGATTTAAATTTGAAAATGAAGATTTAAATTTGAAGACATGAAAATGAACATTAGTTTGAATTTGGTTAGGTGGATTTCTTGTGAAGATTTATTTAAATAGTGTGGTGTATAGTCTACTTATTATGTGCTATTTATTTCATACTTTAAACCATTTCATACTTTATCTCATTTCATAATTTATATCTTATATCTTGTATTTTATATGTATTCACTTAGATACTCATATTCCCTCTTACTATTGCAGTTCGGGCCTTTTTATTATTCACTTAGATTATTCACTTAGATACTCATATACTTAAATTCACTTAGATACTCATATTCACTTAGATACTTAAATTCACTCCTATTCACTTAGATACGAACGAAGTGAGTATCTACGTATTTCATATCTAATCTACAGTGGACATCTAGCCACAATATTTCTTAGTATATTATGTATATTATGTATATACTATGCTATTATGTACTATTCATTACATACACAATACTTGATGCTTGATGCTTATTCTGGATTTTCATAATTTTGATCCGAGTATCTGAGTATCTGAGGTACTCAGATATGAAGATATGAAGATACTTACTCAAATACTCACTTCGTTCTTATCTGAGATACAAAGATACTCACTTCGTTCGTATCTGGATACTCATATACAAAGATACTCAGATACTCACTTCGTTCTTATCTGAGATACAAAGATACTCACTTCGTTCGTATCTTTGTCACTTAACATTCAACAGATAATAATTATATATCCCCCTCTGACTAAACTCCACCGGCCAATTACTCTCCATATACCTCCCCCTAGCATACCTAATATTAAGATACCCTATTGAACAATTAATCTTCCTCAGACCGTACCTCAAAAAGTCCGGTTTCTTCACCTTTTGTACGATTTTATTCCCCGTTTCCAAGTCATAATACACTAGATTCGACATTACCTGAGCCGAGACATCCAACCCATCCAATTTATATATCCACGCTCTTCTTCCCTCGTTATCGTAGAACTTCCAAATATGAGGAGTACCAGGGGAATCCACGAAACTGGTTTGAATTTTAGTAATTTTCGTATTCAATCCACCAGAGGTGAGTTCGTATAAAATCCGGTAATCGTATTCCACAGCTATCAACGCCAGGTCATAGTTTAAACGTAAAAGATTAATAAGATTGAATTTGGTCAATGGAACTCCAGTTAAATCAAGATACTTTAATCCCAGATCCTTTACAAATCCCTGAACTTCCTCATAACTTACAGTAGCATGAGACATTCCGAAACTTTCCAATTCAGGAAACCTCGATTTGGTTACAGCCAAAATCCGACTATTTATAGGCATTCCTCCTAAATTAAGGTACCGAAGTCCTAAACACTTCATATGCCGGACAGTATACAAAAGGTAAACGTCCGATAACGGCGAAACCACGTTTAAATCGATCTGTAGATTAAGCCAGGTTAAACTGGAAACCGCTGGATGTGTAGTAAGTAAGAATATCAAGTCTTTAGTAGTAAGTTTAGAACACCGGGCTAGCGAGAGATGAGTAAGCCTTGCATTTTCAGAAAGACTCTGGAAAAGAACAGTAGAGGTGATGGAAGTATGAGTAAGATCAAGTCGTTTAAGGTGAACTAGTTGAGGAAGAAACTTGGAAAATACGTCTAAAGGAAGAGAAGAACAGTCGTGGAGGGAAACCTTAGTAAGACTGAGTTTAGGAATGGATACTTGTTGAAACGCAGCAACAAAACTCTCCAGCAGCGCCCCGCAAAAGTCTATAGCTTGTAAATCTCTACTAAAGAGAATACTGAGAACTTCAGCGGAAATATCGTCCTGGATGTTTTCGCTAGCGAGAAATTCCAATAAATTCGGACACATTTGTAAAGCTTTTGCAATTGTTTTAGACGTAACCATTTGGATTTCCTGGTTCATTCTTCCGGTACGGCCTAAACCGATCAGAGTGAACTGGGAAAAGTCCATAAACTCCACGTACTTTCCAATCCCCTTGTTTTTGCTGATATTATGGAGAAACTTGTCGAAAGCATGCGGTCTGTTGAAAATCGTGTATTTGTAAAGGAAACAGAATGATAATTGGCGGAGTTTCCGCGAGAGAAGCGGCATGGTACGTGAAAAACTCTCCAAGTTGCCGTTGATCGAGGTGGAGTTTTCGTCGTAGTAGACGAGTTCCACGATGTTGTAAAGGATTTCAAGGGGAAGGGAGAGAAGGGGGGAGGGGTTGGTAGTGGTTTGTGGATTTTCTGACTCGATTTGTGGATTTTCTGATTTTCTTAAATCAAGGGAATTTCCTGAATTTTGTGAAAAATCAAGTGAATTTGAAATTTCAAGTGAATTTGAAAAATTAAGGGAATTTGAATTCTGTGAATTTGAAAAATCAAGGGAATTTGAATTTTGTGAATTTCTTGAAAAATCAAGTGAATTTGAATTCTGTGAATTTGTATTTCTTAAATTTCCATTTAAATCTGAATTTCTTAAATCTTCACTTAAATCTCCATTTAACTCTTTTAAATCATTTCTTAAATTTCCATTTATATCTTCACTTAAATCTTCATTTCTTGAATTATCATTTAAATCTTTAAACTCTTCATTTCTTAAATTTCCATTTAACTCTTTTAAATCATTTCTTAAATTTCCATTTAAATCATTTCTTAACTCTCCATTTAAATCTTTTCCTTGTATATCCGAATCCCGATGCCGCAGTGAGTTTTCCGAGTATCTTACATCTTCCATATCCGACGAATCAGGAGTATCCATAATATCATGAATATTCTTTATAGCATTCTCCTTTATCGGCTCCGAATCCAGACTATGACTAGTAATAGGAGACAAACAAAACACCGAAGGCCCGTACCTTTGAGGAGTGGAAAGATGGATATGAGATTTACACGAGTCGGAAACACATTGTGTAGAATGAGTACTGGAGTCTGTTCCATTGAAGGCGTGATGACCGCAGTCTTCCATTACAGTGTCCTCATGTTGTGTACTTGAAGTGTTCTGGCCCATTGGTCTTAAGAAGTAGAAGTTCTTAAGTGGTAGTAGTATTAATATGAGTTCTTAAAAAGTTCTTAAAATGTGTTTAAGTAGTGAGTTCTTAAATAGTATTTGTATTCTTAAGATAATATGAGTATTCTTAAGATAATATGAGTATGCTTATGATATGAGTATGCTTATGAGATTATTGTATTAGTATTGTATTAGTATTGTATTGTATTCTTCGTATCTTCTTATGAGTATTTCTTATGAGTTTCTTATATTATTCTTATTATGAGTATTTCTTCTCTTCTTATATTATTCTTATGAGTATTCTTATTCTTATTCTATTCTATTAAAAAAGGAGTACAAATTCAAGCGATGACCAAATGATAATTAATGATTATCAGGGAAAAGAAACATTTTATACTTGCTGGTATATGGATCTAGCAGGATCTAGCGGATCATCGTGAAAGAGGGGAAGGTAGTTAGTTGAAATGTAGTTACTTGGAAATGATCTGATGTGAAGTGAATGATGTTTATGAAGAATATGAAGAATATGAAGAATATGAAGAATATGATGTATAAGTATAAGTACATGATGTATATGAAGAATATATACGATGTATAAGTATAAGTACATATTCATATACATATTCGTATATATGTACATACACATCCACCCTACATCATTCTATTTACTTCTGTGAATCGGCCTAATTCCTGGAAAGCCGCAAGGTTTGGTAGAGAGGGGAGAGAGAATAGGAGTAAGAGGAGAAGAAGAGTAATGAAGATATAAGAGGAAGAAGAGTAGAAGATATATGAAGATATAAGAATAGGAATAGGAATAAATATGAATAAATATAGGAAGTTTGATTATGAATAAATATGAATAACTATGAATAACTATGAATAAGACATGAAACTCAGTACGCTCCACAATAAATAACCAATCAATAATCACATATAATCATAATCACAATAACATATAATCACATATAATCAATAATCATAATAACATCTCACTACTTCCTCTCCGAGTTATATACCAGTTAATCTCTCGGAACGGCTTAATATCCATGGATATCCCTAAGCCATAACAAGAACCAGTACTATAATAAACAACAACCAGTACTACAAATCAACCCATACTTTTCCAAATCAACCCATAAACTCCCATAACAACCCATTTCCCCTTCCTTCCACTCCAGCAACTTTAAACGTAGTCTTCCTACCAATATCCCTCAATTAACTACTATTCCCTCACCCCTATTTTCCTAACCCTTTTCTCAGCAATCAAAGTATAAAAGGGATTGCTATTCATATAAATATCCTCATACAAATATCCTCATACAAATATCCAATTATCAACATGGCAGAATCCGACGGCGAATCTCTTATGGAGTTTGAACGTCTTGAATCTACCTTACCTGAAACGTTTAGAAAATCAGCAACCAGTCTTTTAGAAGCACTAGCTCTTCACAATGGAAGCTCACCTGCTGGAACCCCAAAGAGAAGCCAGGACACACAAGCCCATCTAATCCTGAAACTCTCCAGGAGTGAAAACGGAAGACAATCCTCTCCGATTCCGCTTCCTAAACCGAAATTCAACGAGTCGATTCATAAACCTGCTATGAATACCAAACAATCATCCACTGGTGTTCTCTGGGTCACAGAACGGGCTTCCGAATACGGATACAACCTGGAAAACAACACCGATTGGGCTAATTTAGGCCAAGGGGCTCCAGAACACGGAGATACGATCCCTGGCTCTTTTCCTAGACCAACTAGTATTCCTATTCTGGAACACCTGAAGGAATATGCGCCTACTTCTGGAATAAAAGTGTTAAGAGAAGCAGTGGCTAATTATTACAACGAGGAGTACCGTTCTACAAAAACATCAAAGTACACTTATAAAAACGTATGTATAGTTCCAGGAGGAAGAGCGGGCTTAACTAGAATTGCTTCAATTATTTCCGACTGCTACTTGTCGTTTTTCTTACCCGATTACACCGCATACGCCGAGATGTTGTCGTTATTCAAGAACTTTCTGCCTATTCCTGTTCCTTTAAACGAAGCTGATAATTACGAAGTTCATCTCAAGTTTATCAAACAGGAATTACAACGTGGA
The DNA here is from genome assembly GCA_030579395.1 of Aciculoconidium aculeatum. Lineage (NCBI taxonomy): Eukaryota > Fungi > Ascomycota > Pichiomycetes > Serinales > Debaryomycetaceae > Aciculoconidium > Aciculoconidium aculeatum. Next base: position 45,672 of record JAKTQU010000038.1, read on the forward strand.
GTTTCTGCTCTTTTAACTTCGAATCCAAGAAACCCAACGGGTAAAGCTATGAGCCGTGAACAACTCCGTAAATTACACCACTTGTGTCGCCAGAGCTGTTTGCTTATTATGGACGAGTTTTACTCGCATTATTATTACGATGATAACTGTAGCGGGTCTTCGATTTCCTCGGCCGAATACGTCGATGATGTGAATAAAGACCCGGTGCTTATCCTAAACGGGTTAACTAAAGCCTTTAGATTACCTGGATGGAGAGTATGTTGGATTCTTGGACCTGAGGATTATATAAACGCTTTATCTTCTGCAGGTTCGTTTTTGGATGGAGGAGCAAACGCAGGTTTCCAATTTGCAGCCGTGGATTTCTTAAAACCTTTAAAGGTTAAGCAAGAAATGAAGGCGTTACAACTTCATTTTAAAATGAAACGTGATTATATTTTATCAAGACTTTCCCGTATGGGTTTTACTTTTAACGAATTGAACACTCCAAATTCTACTTTCTATCTTTGGCTCAATTTATCGCATTTACCGGGAAAATTGTCCAATTGTTTGGGCTTTTTCCATGAATGTTTACACGAAAAGGTGATTATTGTTCCTGGTTTCTTTTTCTTGATTAATCCACAGAACTTGAGTCGTTTGGAAGATGCAATTTGGTATAATTACGTGAGATTGAGTTATGGGCCGGAATTGCATCAGTTGGAAAAGGGAATGGATGGGATAGAGAGGATTTTGAGGAGGTTTGGGTGTTTGCCGGAGAATTACGAGAACTAGAGAACTACGAGCGAAGCGAGTAATTCTCGTATAATTTGAATTACTTGTTTTGAATAGTTTGAATTGTTTTGAATATTTCTTTATTTATCGAGTGTTCATTAGCTAGCAATTGGATATAATTCTTTTTTAGTCTTTTTTATTGTCTTTTTTATTGTATTTTCTATAGTCTTTTCTATAGTCTTTATAGTATTTCTTATAGGGAACAATTTTAAATGGCTGCAAAAAACGAAAAAGAGAAAACGAAAAAACGAAAACAAAAAAAACAAAAAAACTCAAACAAAAACTCAAACTCAAACTCAAACCTTCGGTTTTTATTTATTTGTCCTTTATAGTAAACTAGAAAATAAACTTTTATGCCTAAATCTCCAGTTTCTAATTTTTAGTCCTTTTATATATCAAGTAATAGCTCAAATAATAGATATATACTTGGTTTATGAATAGACACGCAATGGAATTCTTTTTAGTATTTCTAACGTAAAGTCTTGTTGCTAGTATTAGAGAGGGATAAAAGGATAGTAAAACGATTCTGGAGAGATAATGAAGTTTTTAGATAAAGGAAGTAATAGTGAAGTAATAATAAACAAATAGATAGTTAAAATATAGATATAAACCTCATATAAACATATACTGCTCTAGCATTTAAACATTACCATTTATATGAGCATATTGAAAAGGATATAACCATGTGGATTAAAGAAATCTATGTATGAACCATCCAATATTACAATGTAACAGCATAACAAAAGTGTTCTATTTTTTTATGGTAGCTTAAATTTTATGCATTTTTTGCAACCAAGATTGATATGCTAATTTTTTGATGCTAATTTTTTGATGCTAATTTTTTGATATGTTAAGTATTTTTTGATATTTTTTGATATGCTAAATATTTGATAGTTATTCATTTTTGACATCTTTTGATATGCTAGATATTTCTATAAATACTCACCATTCTTCTTAATTTCTTCTTAATTTCTTTCTATCCTTTTTAATAAAAAACAACCATGCCTGAACCTTTAGTAAACGTTACAACCCCCCAACATCCATTATACTGGAAAGACTTGTTGAAGTTCTCCTATCCAAACAGAGAAACAATCCTCTGTTCCTACTTTGACAATGCTACTCCAGAAGAACAGGCTTCTATGTTGTATGACTATGCGCTTAGATTCCCAGGAACTGGGAAAGATGCGAATTTGATGCAATTTTTCTATTCAAGAATGCAACATTCACCCGCTAAAACAAAGTTGGTTTTGAGATTCTTTTGTGATTTCGACAATTTCAGGGCCCATTCGGATATGATTTACGACTTTGCGTATGATCTTATGGAAACGTCAATTGAAGAGTATATCCTTGATGAACTCGACCAGTACTATATGGTGGTCGAGGATTTGAGGCTGACTGGGAAGTGTGTTTAGGAAGTTACGCGAAGCCATAATGAGTAAGAAATCATTTTAGCAAAAATTATTTTATATATGGTGAAAAATCATTTTAGCAAAAATCATTTTATTTTTCATATTTTGGCTGCAAAAAATTAATCAAAAAGTAAAAAAAAAAATCAGGAAAACGTGAATATTTTACTTAAAAAAAATTTCATTCTCTCGAAGATTCGCTTCGCTCTACTCGCTTCATATATAAATCATAGAAAATGTCAATACACATTCCACTTACATTATACTTGTACTTGTACTTATACGTATACTTGTTTTTATTATTCTATTTCATTTATAAGTTTCATTTCTCTAGTACAAGTACTGTTACCTATTTTCATCATTTTTCCTTTCGGTGATATCTTACAAATTTCATTCTTTTACTTTATCATCTTCTTTTGCAAGTAATTCTGAATAGGTAATATAGCGTAGTTAATATAATAGGTAATATGTGAATTATTGTATTAATCTAAAATTGTACTCTTTCTAGTTTATTTCATTTATTTTTGAAATGTGGTATAGTTAATATAATATAGCTAATATAATATAGCTAATATAATATAGCTAATATAATATAGCTAATATAATACAGTTAATATAGTAGAGATAGCATAGTAAGAGTAGGAAAAGGACGCATGCTATTAGCGCTCAAACCTCAAACCTCCACTTATTTCGGATTTCCATCTTATTAATTATAAGATAAAATCGTTATATCTATTTTATTCATATCGTTATATTCATTTTACATTTATTGTAAAGTGGAATCAATTGATAAACAAGGTATTGCATTTTTCTCGTTAATATGTAAATTCTTAAAATCCAAATCCTCATTCTTTTTGTATAAACTTTTTTCGCAGCCATTTTTAAGAGAACTAACATAGATAAACATTTAGACGAAATACAGGTAAAATCAAAGGTATAAGACATAATTGAATCCGGTATACCGTGAGTGAGCTACTTCTGAAGAAATATTTTCCAAAAGAAAGAATATCAATAAATGGTAAGATCACACATATCCAAATTATAAAAGAATGAAAAGAGATGACGTTTTAAGTTATTGGATCTAAAGATGATTGTATTAATATTAAGACGTATCTTTGATTACCAAGCTCAACCAATGAGCGAAGCGAAGTGGTTTTAAATCCAGAAAGAATAAACATAATAAAAGTAATAAATAGGTAAAAAACTAAGTCTATTTAACGATTTGAGTATATATATTCCAAAATATTTGGAGAAAAAACATAAGTAAAAATAAGAAGAAACAAACATAGTAAACATAAGAAACATAAAATGAACAAAACATAGAAAAAACAAAAAAATAAGAAAAAACAAAAACATAAGAAAAAACGAAATCATAAGAATAGTAAAAATAAGAAGAAACAAAAACATAAGTAGTAAAAATAAGAATAAACAAAAACAAAAAAATAAGAACAAAAATAAGAATAAAAATAAGAAGAAACATAAGAAATAAGAACAAACGACTACACCCCTCGTGTTGAAACCTTAATACATAATACATAGTACCTGCGAAATAAATAGTGTTGAACTAATAACCCCCTAAAACAACCCGTCAATTTCTCCGTCCTTATTCACCTCGACATTCATAAACCCACAGTGAGTAGGTAAACCCGGAATGGTCTGGATCTCAGCGGCTAACGCATACAAATAACCCGCACCAATCGAAGCTCTAACGTCTCTAATAGGAAACTTAAACCCAGAAGGAACACCCTTTAAAGCGGCATCATGTGATAACGAGTACTGGGTCTTCGCTATACAAATGGGCAAATTGCCAAACCCTTGCTTGGTATAAGTATCAATCTTTTTCTGAGCCTCGGGCAAAAACTCAACCTCGGCAGCTCCGTACATTTCCTTAGCAATACTAGCGATTTTCTCTTCAACAGAAGGACCTTGGGTTTCATATAAGAACTTAAAGTCTCTATCAATGGAGTTAGCAGCTTCAATGACTCCATGGGCTAAATCTACAGCCCCTGCACCTCCTTCTTCCCAGTGGTTAGAGATAATAGCATCAGCAGCTCCAGCCTTTAAAGCTTCTTCTTTAATAACCTCATGCTCGCTTTCACTATCAGAAGACATCTTGTTAATAGCAACAACCACAGGTAATCCATAAGCCTTAGCATTGGAAATGTGCTTGGCTAAGTTTGCACATCCTATACGTAAGAGATCCACGTTTTCCTGCGTATACTCAGCAGCCAAAGGAGCACCAGCCTTAACTTCGGGGCCTCCTCCATGAACCTTTAAGGCACGAACTGTGGCTACTATAACTATAACATCCGGAACCAAACCCGAGGATCTACACTTGATATTAATAAATCTTTCCCCTCCCATAGTAAAGTCGAATCCGGCCTCGGTAACAACGTACCCTTCCTGATCTCTTCTTTCGTCTTCGGATAAATCTGGCGAAGTTCCGGCCAATTTAAGTGCCATTTTATCGGCCAAAATCGAAGAAGCTCCGATGGAAATATTAGCAAAGGGTCCTGCATGCACGAAAACTGGAGTTCCTTCAAGAGTTTGCATGATATTAGGCTTAATGGCGTCTTTAAGAAGAGCAGTTAATGCTCCTGCACATCCTATATCTTCTGCAGTAATAGGAATTCCAGCCTTGGACGAAGCTACAACCATTTTACCCAATCTCTCACGCATATCCTCTAAAGAGTTAGCGAGAGCGAGAATGGCCATACATTCAGAGGCAACGGTAATATCGAACCCGGTTTGTCTGGTATGTCCTTTTTCGGTTGCTGCTTCTCCTACGGTGATTCCTCTTAAGAATCTATCGTTACAATCCACGACTCTTCTCCATGTGATTGTTTCTGGGTCGATATCCAAACGGGCGAAATTGGTGATTTCGTCCGGAGTTAAGGCGTCAGGGTCGGTCTTTTGGATTCCCAATTTGGCTAATCTCCGCAACATCGACGAAGTAAATTTTCTACCGCCCTTTTTAGCAGGAACAAGACGTTTATATAAAGGTCCATCCTTTTGAGTATTTTCATGGAACATTCTCGTATCTATAGCAGCGGCAAGTAAGTTGTTAGCCATGGTAATAGCATGGATATCCCCGGTAACGTGCATGTTAAACTCGTCCATAGGAATAACCTGGGAATAACCTCCTCCTGCTGCTCCTCCCTTGATTCCAAATGTAGGACCCATAGAAGGTTGTCTAACGTTAGCAAACACGTTTTTGCCCAAATGAGCACCTAAAGCTTGAGCTAAACCGACTGTAGTAGTAGACTTACCTTCTCCAAGAGGAGTAGGTGTGATTCCTGTAACCAAAACGTACTTTCCGTCTTTTTTGTTATTCAAACGGTCAAGTAACTTTAACGAAACCTTTGCTTTATAAGCTCCAAAAGGTTCTAATTCCGCATCTAATATCCCCGCCTCCGAAGCAACATCGGTGATCTTCTTTGGTTGTTGAGCCCTGGAAATCTCAAAGTCGGAAGGAACGGGTTTTACGAGGTTCAATTTTAAGGGGTTGGAAAATTGGGGGGTTTTGTTGTTTTCCTCAAAACGTCTTTTTGCAGCAAGAATCACGTTTTCTAAAAGACAAGCCACGGTCATAGGCCCGACTCCTCCTGGAACTGGAGTTATAAGAGAGGCTTTACGAGAAGCGGATTCAAAGTCAACATCTCCAATCATTCTAGAACCGGATTTTTTTGTGGAATCTTCAATGAAATTCGTACCAACATCAATAACAACGGAACCAGATTTCAACCATTCTCCTTTAATAAAAGAAGGTTGGCCAATAGCAGCTACTACGATATCAGCATGGCCTAAAAAGAGTTCAAGTTGTGCTTGAGGGGTTTTAGAGTGTAAAACAGTTACAGTGGCATTGGCATTTGTTAAAAGCTGAGCAATTGGTTTTCCCACGATATCGGATCTTCCGAGAACAACAGCATTGGCTCCTGCAATAGTAACACCTGAAGAAGTTAACAAATGGATAATCCCCTTTGGAGTGCATGGAAGAAACAAAGGTTGGCCTCCTTTTTTGAATAATTCGCCAACATTATAAGGACCAAATCCATCCACATCTTTCAGAGCCAAAACAGCAGAAGTCACCTTGGCTTCATCAATATGGCTTGGTAAAGGTAACTGTACGAGGATCCCATCCACATCGAGTCTCTCGTTAAGTTTTTTCACCACAGTGAGAAGCTCAAACTCGGTGATTTCTTCGGGTAAATCCACCAATTCGCAGCCAATCAGAGCTTCTTCTGCGGCTTTAAGCTTCATCTTGACATAAGTAGAGGAATCGGCACGGGAACCAACCTGGACTATAGCGAGTTTCGGCTGGAAATCGGCGTGTTTTTGTTGGATACTTTGGATCTCAGCATGGATCTGGGAACGCAACTGCGCAGCTATGGCTTTGCCGTTGATTTGAGACATGTTGGGGAGAAGAAGATGATGAGAAGTTCTTGTGGTTTTATAGGGAGGGGCACGTGAAATGAGGTTTTTGACTCGGACCGAGATCTGAGATATCGAAGATATCAAAGAGCTCGTGATTGGTATGTGGAATGTAGTGAAGTAGTGATAGTGATAGTGATAATGTGTTTTCGTGATTACATGTGTTTTTCGTGATTACTTGTGATGTAGTTCTTGTTTACTTGTTTACTTGTTATCCTTATTACATGAATGTGGGAATGTGAATGAGAATGAATCGTAATATGATTATTATCATAATCATATTATCATAATCATAAGCATATTATCATAATATGTCTTATGTCTTTATCTCTTTCTATCTAATATCTTGTAATGGTTTCATTTCTCTGAGTCAGTGTCGTCTTTGTGTCTCTGGACGAGTCAAGGATAGAATGAGATAATACTGAATAAAAAGACCCGAACTGCAACAGAGAGTAAATAGAGAATACCGAATAAGAGAATACTGAATAAATACTGAATAAATACTGAATAAATAGAGAATACTGAATAAGAGAATACAGAACAAATACTAAGAACTGAACACATACTAAGTGTAACATGACTACATCACTAGATAAGTAACCCAATCCCTCGCTTGTATTTATCACATGCACTTTAATCTATACGAAATTTTAAAAGGATGCAAAGAGTCATCGTATAATACTATACTACTATACTTACTGTACTTACTATACTTACTTACTATACTTACTTACTATACTTACTCTCTACACGTAAATTTATATTCTTTATCACTATTCCATCTTATATATCAAGAGAAATTGCTATCATATCATAAGATTAAATAGCTAATACTACTAATTAAGCTAAATGGAAAAGTTAAAACATCCAAAGTGCAATACATATTAAAACATCCAAACTTCAACAATAAATCAAAACATCCTTACCGCAATACAAAACATATTATAACAAGGCAATTCCGATTACTGGTATCTAATGGATACTACGAGCGAAGTTAGTAGGTTAAAATCTTTCAAACCACGAGAAAAGCAACTTACTATACATACTTATTCTCCTTATACATAAATTCTACTTTATTTAATCAGTATTCCATCTTAACCTAATAAACGTGCTATCAAATATTCATCAAAATGAAAATCAGCTAATACTATCAGCTAATTAAGCTAATAAAACATCCAAAGTGCAATAATATACATGAGAAACTTTAATATATACATGAAAACATCCAAACTTCAATATACAAGAAAACATCCTTACCGCAATACATAACATATTATAACCAGTAATAAGAAGGGTGTAGTTAAATGAATATTGAAAACCACAAGCAGGAAAATAGCTAAAATAGATAAGAAAACCACAAGTAAACTCGTGGTTTTCTTAGATTCGCTCTAAACCCAAACTACGAGCGTAGCTCGTAGTTTACTCGTAGTTTCAGCTAAACCACTCGCTTCGCTCGTGGTTTACTCGTAGTTTGGACCACCCACTTCGCTCGTGATTTTAGTTGCCCCCATTCCCTCCAAAACCCTCCCCGGCCCAACATTCAAAATTTCCACTCCCTTTCCCTCTAAAAACCCTACACTATCCCTCCATTGAACCGGTAAATGGTTACATAAAACGGTATTCCTTATACTCTCCTTGACCTCATACGACGGTTTCCCTGTTAGATTACTTATAATGGGAACCTTCTGACTCCCAGTCACTTTTTCCAACATATACTCATGTAATTCTTCCTCCACTTCCCTTAAAACTTCGTTATGAAATGGGATTTTCGCAGCCAAAGAAACGGACTTAACCCTATTGGTTCTTACAAATTCCTCTAATAAAGATTTCTCGCCGGAGATAACGAGTTGAGAGGAGGTGTTTATAGTAGCCAAAATATTCAAACCCCTACACTTTTCCAAAATCTCATCAAATTGCGGTTTCCGAATAAGAAGCGCCTTCATCCCATACTCCTTTCCTGCACAGATCCCGTTGAAGAGCTCGCCCCTTCGTCTTACAATCTGGACTGCCTGGGAAAGGCTGTAGATTCCCGAGGCAGCCAAAGCAGAGTATTCGCCTAGAGAATGGCCTAGATAGTACGAGGGCGTTATATTGAGAAGCTTGAGCCGGATAAGACTCGTGGCCACGATGGCTGGCTGTGCGTTGGCCGTATCCATCCACCAGTCGTCCGTGGTGTTTCCAATGAGGTGGCGAGAGAAGTGGACACCTAGCGCCTCGTCGATTTCGCTGAGATACGGCTGGATCGTTTGGAGGGGTATACGCTGGAGAAGCGTCTTGTAGAGTGTTCCCTGGCCAGGAAAGGCAAGTGCAGGCATGGTGTAGTGTATGTAGTGATTTTATTTGATCACATATTTTATGATTTTTATTTGATGAATATTTTATTTATTTGAGGTATATATTTTATTTATTTGAGGTATATATTTGATTAATATTTTATTTATTTGAGGTATATATTTGATTAATATTTGATTTATATTTGATTTATTTGATTAATATTTTATTTATCATATTTTATTTCTCTATTTTATCTATTTGATTTATTTTATTTATATTTGATTTCTCTATTTTATTGGTGCTTTTATTTCTATATTTGATTTATTTGATTTAACTATTTGATTTATTTGTATATTTTATCTACTTGATTTCTTTATTTTATTAGTGCTTTTTATTTCTTCATTTATCTTTTTTACTATTATTCTACTTTTATACTTATTATTCATTTACACCATCTCATCATATTCCAGCAAATCAACATTGATTTGTTTACAGTAGATTAACGTGGGAGTCCTATCTTCCCGAATTTCCCATAAAAGTGATTGTATTAGTGCTTATTTTAGTGCTTATATTTTATTCCGTATATTTTACTAGTGCTTATATTATTAGTGCTTATATTAGTTTTTATATATGATACATAGTATATTTAATTAGTGCTTTATTCCGTATATTAGTCCTTATATATGATAACAAATATATATGATAACTACTATATATGATACGTATACATAATACATACTATACATAATACGAACTAACTTTTTGAAAAGACTTAAAATCTATAACAAGCGTATTTGTTAGGCTACGATATGAGAATATTAGTACATTAGACTGGATAAGCTAAGTTAACTTGGGAAAGTTGATATATACTATATGTAGCATGTAACAGGAAGATAGGGATGATATATTTTATACTATTTCTAGTATTTCAGTATTTCTAGTATTTCTAGTATTTCTAGTATTTCTAGTAATTCTAGTATTTCTGCTATTTCTCCTGGAATTGAATTATCATGAAAGGACCATTTTCTCAAATTGTGCATTAGGTATTACTCATATCTATTACTCATATTATTTTAGGAAATATAGATTTTTAGTGATTATAAATTATTTTAATGAATATAAATTATTTTATAAAAAATGGCTGCAAAAAATGAGAATATAAAAATTTTAAAAAAAATTTATAATAAAAATTTATAAGAAAAATATAAAATAATCATAACAAGGTAATATATAATCAATAATCACAATACAATCACAATAAATAATTTATCGCTTTTATCTAAAATTCTTTCATAGTTTGAAGAATTATTCACTTTATTTCTTTCCTTATAAAAAGAAATAGAAATAGAGCTAGAAATAGAGCTAGAAATAGAGCTAGAAATACAACTAGTAATTCCAGTATTAGAACTATTCAAGGATACTTTTTTTTAACTCAATGATATATATTTAAGTATAACTATACAAATCTATATATTATAGCATAAAATTAAGAGGACTTTGACGTGATTAGTTAATGATTTAATCCGAATTAATTCAATAGAAATAAAACAAAACTACACTAGAAATCTGCAAGATACAACTTTTTCTTTAATACGGTGAATCAACGAAAGTGCTGATTTTTTGGATATAATATGAGATAGAATATATAGAAAAGGATAATATCAAGAGGGAAGTAGGTAGCGAGGAATAGGTAAGGTAATAGGTAGCGAGGTAATAGGTAGCGAGGTAATAGGTAGGATACATTGGAATAAGACTTAGAAGATTGGAAGACTAATTAGGTTTTCCACTAATTAGTGAGAACATGAAAGCTAGCGAGACCGTGACTTAGCGAGAAGTATAAGGAGAATATATTAGTGAGAAGTATAAGTGGGAATAGCGAGACCAAAAGAGAATATCTTAGCGAGGAAAATCAGCGAGGAAAATCAGCGAGGATAAAAATAGCGAGGATAAAAATGGCGAGGATAACTGCGAATAAACGTGGCGAGGATAAAAACAGCGAGACAAAATGATAGCGAGAATACATAGAAGAGAAAGCATAGAGGAGAATATAGAATACATACATAATACATAGAAGAGAATAAATAGAAGAGAAGACATACAATACATAGAAGAGAATACATTCATACACAGACCACGACCACACTACACGAACTCATGCGCCATTCAACGCTCATACTTCCAGGGAGAACGCCTCCGCCACGAACAACACTGCCACAAAGAGTTGTCGGTGGTTAAGTGCCATTTTGCGCTGCGTAATTTCTGGCCCGGGCCCGTGCCCGTTACATGGTGGTGCGAGGGAAAGATAATAGTTAAAGGAGGAATGATCATTAGAGTTATTGATGTATTTGATTTATAGTATGATCATATATAACATAATAATAGATCTAACATAATAACAGATGTATAACATAACAAAAGATGTATAGTGTATCATTAGATATAGTAATGTATCATTAGATTCAATACGTTCTATATATTCTAGATTAATTCATTAATGAATTAGTTCATTAATTAGATAAATCCCGTTCTCTCTAATTCTCATTAATTCTCATTCTCTCTAATTCTCTCTAATTCTCATTCTAGATTAATTCTCATTAATTCCCTCTAATTCTCACTCTCTAATTCTCACTCATTCTCCTCATTCTCACTCTAATTCCAATTCCTCTCTAATTCTCTCATTACGTTTTTCGCTAAAATAGGGATGTGCACGTACATTCTCGCTACGCTCGAATGTACGCTCGAATGCACGCCCAGACACGCAAATCCTCGCTATAAATACCGAGCACCTCCCCTTTTTTTTCCCACCATTTTTTTTTCCTCGCTAATTCCACCGCCATGTCTGACTTCAAAACCGCCAAAGACTCCCTCGTGGCTTCTCTTTTCGAGCTTTCCAAGGCCGCCACCGACGCCGCTGCTGCTGCCGTCATCTTCTATAACATCGCTGAGGAGTCAGGCTCCGCTGTGATTGATGCTAAGGAGAAGCCTGCTAAGACTGTTGTTGTTCCTACTACTACCAGCTCCTCTTCTACCCCTACGAAAACCGTAAAGGCCGCCGATGTCGCTGCTGCTGCCACCGCAGTCGCTGAAGCTGCCAAATCAGCAGTGGAAGGCGTCACAGGCTCCATCGCTGCGGCCCTGGAACCAGAAAAGCCAAAGAAGGAAAAGAAGAAAAAGGTGGAAAGAGACCCAAACGCCCCTAAAAAACCACTCACTATATATTTCGCTTTTTCCTTCCATACTCGTGAGGAAATTAGAGAAGAAAGAAAGAAATCGGGCCAGCCTGCCTTATCTGCTATCGATATGAACGAATTGGTGAAGGAAAAATGGACAAACATCAGTAAAGAAGAAAAGGAATACTGGCAAAACAAATACGCTAACGAATTAAAGGACTACCAGAAGGCCAAGGAGGTTTATAAGAACACTTTAGCCGCTAACGGAGCTGCCGAGGTGGCTGCCGCCGCTACCGCCGCCGCCGCGGCCTTTTCCGAGATTGTCGTGCCGGAAATCGAAGACGAACCTCTTGTCTCGGTGGATGAGGAGGAAAAGAAACAGAAAAAGTCCAAGGAAAAGAAGAGAAAGAGTGACAAGGGCGAGAAGAAGGGCGAGAAGAAGTCCAAGAAGGCGTAGGAAATTCGTGTTTTTGCCATTCACTTCCTTACTAGTGTATTACTATATATTTTTTATCCTAAAGGTTTAATATCAGTTTTGAGTGGCTGTAGAATTGGATTTTACAAATCGGAGAATTTTACAAACCGAAGGTTTGTGAAATTCTTTATGTTTTGCAATTTTACAAACCTTCGGTTTGTAAAATTCTTTAGTTTTAAAAACCAAAGGTTTTTGATTTTTTTTATGTTTTATGTTTTATGAGTGAGTTTTATGAGTTTTTGATTTTTTATGTTTTCTCTTTTTTATGAGTTTTTTCTCTTTAAATTAATAGTTCCTAAGATAAACTAGTGTTGGTTAATATGTTAATGGTACTCTGGATATAATTGCCTAGTTTTAATACAAATATAAAAAATCGAATCTCTCTCTTTACTCGTATTATGCATTTATCTTACATTTACTTCTTACATTTACTTCTTATACATTTACTTCTTATACATTTACTTATTGAACATTTAATTAGTATACATTTACTTCTTATACATTTAATTAATATACATTTAGCTATATTGCCTTCCATGCATTTTCTATTATTACTACTATTTGTTTGAGTTTGTTCATATAATTATTATACTTTTAATTATTAAATTAAATTAAATTTTTGGCTGCGAAATTTGCAACTTAAAAATTTGCAACTTAAATTTGCAGCAATTATTTTTCCATCAACTTGTTTTTATTAACTTGTCATTAGTTCTAGCAATATTTATAGCACTCTCTAAAATATGACACTGGAATATACTTTTCTTTTATTTAAGATTTGTTTCATATATATTCTGATTAATTATTTCCCTTTTTCTATGAGTGTTAACTATATATTCAGAGAAATATCTTTAAACAACTTTACTATATAATAAAGATGTTGCAAATTAGCACGTAAATAAATATAAATGCAAAGAAGAAGTTAATACTAAATATAATATACATTCAGAAAATTCCAATGATTTTAGAATTCCATATGTATTTATATGGAATAAATAAGAAAATCTCAAATACATACATCCTGCTTTAACTTATATTTTTATCATTGGTGCTGATAATAATTAAACTTATTTTCAATTATCCGAATATCTTACATGTTTATCTTCAGTTTACTATAATCAAATTAATCTAGATTATATCCGTCTAATGAAGATACATTTTTTTATAAAAGAATTCAAGTATAAAATTACAAAATTTCCCACGCTACCGAAGATTTAAGATTCCTGGAAGTTTACAAAATACACTATGAAAATAAATATCCACGTAAATATTAAGGAAGATTCTTTGAGAAGGAAAATATTTAGAAAATAGTGGACAAGATTGTCAGTTATTTTAATTTACCAAATGCCTTAAAAAAGGTGAATTTTCAGACTTAAGTTATTTCCGGTTTTATGGAATGTTTTCGCATAAAACTAAAAACACAGCTGTAACTTTATAGAATCTTCATTATCATTAGCTGGTATGGCCATTTTCTCACAACACATAATTTAGTCTTCTGGATAAGTAATAATCAATAGAATAATCAATAAGAATCAATAAAATAGTCAATAAAATAGTCAATAAAATAGTCAATAAGAAAATCAAGAAAAAATAATCAAAAAAAAAAAATGATTAAAAAATCAATAAAATAGTCAATAAAATACGCAAATAGAGTCGATAAAGTGATTAATAAGAATCAATGAAAAAATAAATAAAAGAATAAAAAAAATTCAATAAAAATTCAATAAAAGAATCAAATGAACCAATAATAATTAATAAAATAGTCAATGAAAAAATGAATAAAATATTCAATAAAATACGCAAATGAAGAATCAATAAAAAAATCAGTAAAAAACGCAAAAAAATAATCAATAAAAGGATGAAGAATCAATGAAAAAATCAGTAAAAAAGTCAATAAAATACGCAAAAATACGCAAATTTATTGCACCTAAAATACGCAAGAACTTTTCACAATTATAATTTAAAAGAAGATAGATCTAAAAGATAATTCTGGTGTTTATTTATTAAAAAATATATCTAATAAATTTTATCTTAATTTTTAGGACAATCGTCGAAATCATATTCAGGAAATTAATCGGAATAGTCTCAACTAATTAAATAGTACAGTTATGCTCCTGTTTGTAAAATAGTTTAGATTTTACATCTTGTTTAATTTTACCTATTAAAGTTGTCTTTAATTTGAAATCTTAATTAAACACTCATGTAGAAATAATCCTGATAATGATCCCAAAAATATGCAAATTTATTGCACCAAAAATTCGCAAAATTTCGCAGCCAAAAATTCGCAGCCAAAATTTAAAATACTCCAAATTCACAAACACAAAGAAAGCTACTAATAAAAAAAGCTACTAACAAGAAGCTACTAATAAGAAGCCACTCTAACAACTACACCTCCTTAAATAGCCACTCGCTTCGCTCGTAGCCCATGTATCCAAATTCACTATATATCTACTACATAACTCTATATCTCATGTCCAAACAAATAAAATAAAATAAAATAAAAAAGAACTTAACTTACTGATAACGAAATAACGAAATTAAAGCGGGACAATTCATAGAAATCCATTTAGCGAAGCTAAAATGGATTTTCGCAAAAAATATAAAATCATTTTAGCTTCGCTAAAATGATTTTTCGCTAAATGAATATAAAATCATTTCAGCTTCGCTAAAATGATTTTAGCAAAAATCATTTACTCGTTATGGCTTCGCCATAACTCGCAAATAATTTTAATGCCCCTGCTTCTTCATCTTCGTAATATGCGCCCTCAACACCTTCTGCCTATCCCTCAACGACAACTTCTGCTTCCCTTGCACCGCCTTCTTATGAATCATCATAACGAAATTCTTCTTTCTCTCCTTCTCTCTATTCGTGGTGGAATGAGGCGCCTCTCTCTTTCCTCTTCTCGACCCAAACTTCTCTCTATCTTCACGTCCTTCCTTTTGATGGGCAATTCTCTCTTCACGGAGTTGCTTGTACTTGTGATTTCCCACCAATTTCGACGAATCCACTTCGTCTTCGTTAGTAAGGCCGAGTTTCTTTTCAATTCCCGCTTTAGTACGCAATTCTTCCAACTTTGCGTAATCCGCTGGGGTTAAAATACGAGAAGAAAGCATTTCCTGCATTGCCTTTTCGGCTTCTTCGGCGGCTTGTTTGTTTTGGAGAGCAATGGCTGCGGCCTTTTTGAGTTTCTTAGGGTCGGATTCGTCTTCGGAGTCAGATTCCGCTTTCCGTTTTCTGGATCTTAATCGGGATTTTAATTTGGAAATTTTAGGAATTTCTGATTTATCAGAAATTTCGGAAATTTCGGAGTTTTCAGATTTTTCAGATTTTTCGGAAATCTCATTTTCCTTCTCATCATCAGATAATTCCAAATCGGAAACATCTTCCTTTTCCTTCTCCTTCTCATCATCACTATCTTCTATATTATACTCTTTATCCTCATCCATAACCACCCAATCACCTTCAACTTCTCCCTCACTTTCACTCGCAACTTCCCAAGCTCCATCTTCATGCTCATCAGCACTATCATGCTCTTCCTTCCATTTAGCCAATAATTGAATACCTGGAATCGAAGTAACGTTCTTTTCCACCCCAAACTGAGGTAAACCCGATTCTCCTCCTTGGATCTCCATACTAGCAGTCTTCCCTCTATCCTTCTTCAGTAACATTTCTGGAGCTACTTCTCTGTATAACGAAATCAAAGACCTTGCAGCCATCATAACTGCTTTCGACTTGGACCCCTTATACTCTGTTAAATCTTGTAAAAGCTCCTTTTCAATGGCTAAAGGAGCTCTAGCGAGAATCTCACGTATAGTGTTAATACCAGCCGAGGCAACTTCAGCAGCAACACCATCACTAACAAATTCATCGGCGATTTTACGAACTACAACCATAATACTTTCAGGAGGAACCAAGTCATGTGACGCCTGAGCTGAAGCTGCCATGATTTGAGTAACATCACGTTGTTTAGGCGTCAAGTATTTCAAGAAAAACGTGTATATCCCAAGAACAGTGAGTTTATGTGTACCAACAAGTCTGGAAATCAAATTCATAAACATGATTTTCTGCTCGAGATCGAACCTATTTGCATTTTTACTGCTTAAATGGGTCGTAAACATCAGTTCTGCAAAACCCTGAGGATCTCTAAGTAAATGAATAGCAGAGAAATTGAGGTACGTGGCCAGATGTTTAGCGCCCGCTTTCTTCTTTATCGACTTTACAGCCAGGTCGATTTTCTTTGCTCTTTTCGAGGATTTCTTATTCATCAGCATTTTATGTTTAAGAGCATTCAAATCAAATCCCTCTTCATCAGACAGATCCTCAAAGTTCTCTTCTCTTTCTTTATCTGCTCCTAAAAAGAACTTGGCTCCTGCAGTGGCAACTTTAATATCCGGATGAAGAGCAGCTTGCGTCATAATCTCCACAGTTCTCGAATCGTCCCAGATTCCTCGTCTCCAGAGTTCTCTGGTGAGTTTAGTAGCCCAAAGCCCTTGGGAATCACGTTGTTCCAAAAGATTGAAAAGAAGCGCTTGAGTGGATCTGTTAAGTTTCTGGTTTTTCAGCCCGGTATTAACAGCTTTAAGAAGAGAAATAAGGGTGGAATACACTTGACGTCTAAGAGCTTTAGCGTGTTGTCCTGCGGTAGAATTAGCACTGCTATAAGCGGTTAAAAGCGGAAAGATCGTTTGGATAAGCGACTCGGCGGAAATCACATCTTTATTCCGTAACATAGTTAAGCATTGGATGATTTTCTCACGAAGTTCCGGGGTCAAATCACGGTGGTTATTAAGTAAAATACTCTTAAGTTCGTCCGGGAAAGTAGCAGTTTCTTTAGGATAACAGTTACATACCGCACTCATAAACCCAATCAACTCGCCGAATTCACTGCTATCGGCTCCAGAAGGATTTAAAAGGAAAATGTCTCGAAGAGATTCGTAATGGGAGTACTGTTGCATGAATTCCTCAAGATAGGACTCGGGATCACGACGGACGACATTCTGGAGGAGAATGATGTTGGTGGGCAACACGGCGCATCTTCTTTTCTTTCCCATGTTAAAGATAAGTGGAATAAGTTGTAAGTATAAAGTGAAAGTGAATTTGAAATTTCGCGATGAGGTGAAAAATAAATCAAAATTTAAAAGGAATTTCTGGAGGAATTACGAGGATGAAAAGAAGTTATGTAAGTTAAGAGTATGTAAGCTGTGAATATTTGAATATGTAAGTTAAGAGTATGAGTTAGGTTTCGTTTAGTGTTTAGTGTTTAGTGTTTTGGTTTAGAGTTAACATGAGATGAGTTAACTGTTAATAGTAGAGTTAAGAGTTACTAGTTAAGAGTTAAGAGTAGAGAATTAATATGAAATGAGTTAATATGAGATGAGTTAATATGAGGCGACTTAATAGTTAAAAGCAGTAGAGTTAATAGTAGAGTTAACTGTTAAGTGATATGAGTTAACATGAGATGAGAATTAACATGAGATGAGTTAAGAGATTAATAGTTAATAGTAGAGTTAATTAAGAGCAGTTGGAGTAAAAAAGGTCTGGATAGTTTATTGTTAAACCTCATATGCATATGATGGTTAATCCCTTCTCTAGATGTTAATAGTTAAGACTTAACATGAGATGAGAACTGTTAAGAGTAGAGTTAAGAGGAGAGAGTAAAGTTAACAGTTAGGAAATGGGAGTAGAAAGTTAAGTGATATGAGTTAACTGTTAATAGTAAAGAATTAACAGTTAAGAGATTTGAGTTAATAGTTAAGAATTAAGAGTACAGAATTAAGAGTTAATAGTTAACATTTAACAGATATGTGATATGAGATGAGAATTGAGTGTAAGTGTTAGATAAGTATTAAGAGATGAGAATGAGTTAAGAATTAACATGAGATAAGATAAGTGATAAGTATTTTGAGTATTTTGAGTATTTTAGCGGTTTAAGTGTTTTGAGTGTTTCAATATAAGACATGTATTTAAGAGATTTAAGTAATTTAAGAGATTTAAGAGATTGTGGTTATACCGAAGGATTACAAAAAGTTTATAAGAGAATATAAGAGAAATATAAGATAACTGTAAGTATTAAGTGTTAAGTGATTTCCGTGATTTACGTATTTTAAGTATTCTTCAAATAACGGAATTCAATATAAACTAGGAAAACCCCTATATTAGAAACCCCCTATATTTAACAGAAGTATAAGAAAACCTTAAGAGTATTAAGAAAGAACATTAAACATAGATCCAGAAAAACAGGCTAATTTCAATATAAAAGGAAAACCCTATATTCTCCATTTAAGGAAAAGACCAGAATTAAACAAGTAAAAAAAACCTATTGAGTTAAAAAACACATAAACCGATTTTTTAAGAAAAACCTATATACATAAAACGACTTAAAAAAACCATAAAACAACTTTTTAGAGAGGCCCTTTTAAAGTAGGCACTTAAATATTAAAAACCCCTAAATATTAAAAACCCCTAAATATATGAGAAATCCCTAAAAGAATCTATATAACGCATAATAAAAAACAAGGATACTTTTCCTGATTCTTTCAACTTTACGTATTATCATTTACATACTTAAGTGTTAAGTATTTTGAATTTCCTGTAATCAAATCTCATTTAATAGAAAGTGCATAATATCTAAACATACCTAATAACATACCCAATAACTAATAACATAACTAACAACTAATAACTAAACTTCTTTTAACACCTTCTCTCAACATAACCATATTAATACTAACTTAATATTACTAAAATCACTATCATAACTAATTCACTAATCACTATATATCACTAATAACTAATAACTCTCCTATAAAAAATCCAATCTGAAAAACATCCAATCTTCAAAAATCAAAACGTTCTTAAAAACATCCAATCTTCAATAGTAAAAGGCCCAAAAACATCCAAACTTCAGAAAATCAGAAAAATCAGGAAAACATCCAAACTTCAGAAAAACATCCAAACTTCAAACACGAAAAAGGCCAGAACTTCAATAGTAGAAAATTAAAAGGCCAGAACTTCAATAGAAAAGACAAAAGTAGGAGTATAAAGTATAAGTATAAGTAAAGTGCTCATTCAGGCTTCGCCTAAATGAGACGCTCGTTATGGCTTCGCCATAACTCACTTACTCGCAAACAAATCACTCAACGTCGCATAATTAATCTTCTTCGAAAACGACTTCTTCTGTAAAACCATCTTCGCACTATCCGCTGCACTCAACGGATCTCCCGACGAATCCACTCCTATATTCGACATCGCATCACCCACTCCCAAATCGTTAATCTCCTTTGGAATCGCGCGTCTTCTCTTCTTGGCCGAAGTGTTTCCCGTCAATTCGTCCGCCTCCTGTTTCAACCGTTTCTTTTCCTGGTCTATCAAAAAGTCCTGGTTAAGTCCTGTCCAAAGGCGTTCCTTAATTTCCACTTCCGCTTGGGTTAACGCGCTATCTCTAACTACATCATCATCATCCTCACTATCAAGCTCTATCTGAGAACTCACCGTGGAAAGAAGCTCCTGTGTTTTCGGAAGATACTTGACCAAATTGCGCGGCCGGTTCACGTCAAAACTCGAAGGCGTGGTTTCCATTTCAGACGGATTCACATACATACACCCTTTGAGGTGCATTTTCTTGCGCTTGATGATCCGCTCGAGTTCCGTCTTGATGTCTTCCACGGAAAGCTCGGAATCTATGAGGATTCTCTTCATCGCGTCGTTTCTCGTGGTGTTGGTAACTGGAGGTTCCTTGAAAGTTTTAAGGGAAAAGTCTTTAGAATCTTCTTCTTCTTTGAACTCTTGTTCTTGTTCTTTATAATCTTTATCTTGTTCTTCTTCTTCTTTTTCTTCTTTAGAGGATTCTTCGGATTCTTCTTCCTCCGATTCTACAAACATTTCCTGGATACGTTTTCTGGGAATTCGTAAGTTTCTGATTCTCGCGGATTTACGAAGGGCGGGGTTTTCTGAGTTTTCAGGGTTTTCAGGGTTTTCAGGGTTTTCGGGGTTTTTTGAATTTAGGGGGTTTTCTGAAATTGGGGGTTTTTTATTTTCGGAATTTTTATTTTCGGAATTTTCGGAATTTGGGGGGTTTTCTTTTGGGGGGTTTTCTGGAATATTTTCTGAATTTTTTTCTGAACTATTTCCAGAACTAGTACCCTCCACATCCTCTAAATACCTCTTTATAGCGGACATTCGCAGTTCTCTACTCTTCCCCGTATCATACCCCTCGAAAGAAACCTTTTGGGAGGATTCCAAGAACTTTGCAAAAGTATCAAAGGTTTCCTGTTTCTCTTTAATTTCCGTCTGTAATTTACTTTCCAAACGTCTATTTCTCTCAAAAGAAGGCGGATTCGCTTCCTTAGTTCCCTGAGAATCGCGGAAACTCGCTACAGTGAGTTCTCCCGATTTGGTCTTCTTAAACTCGTTGAGTCTTCGCTGGAGAGTTTCGGAACCTACATGCGCTACAGCCACGATTTCCGCATGCGTTCTACGAAAGTTATTCATACGAGCCGCAAGCAACACACATGCGCCTGCGATTCCCGCGGGTCTTCTTCCCTCGTGGATCCAGTCGTCGCTCATGCGCAGCGCAAGTTTCACGGCGTCTCTTACCACTTTGGTACAATGTTCTTTGAAATCGAGTTTTTCCGCAAAGTGCTGAATAAAAAGCGACGGATCCGCCAACGGGAGTTTCGTTATGGAAAGCGCTTTGACCATTTTAAGGAAAGTGGCTCCGAGGGAATACACCGGGATCTGGATCCGCGAACTAAAGTCTATAAGCATATGATGCGTTTTTTCCTTTCTACACGCTACGTAGAGACACGTGGCTAGCACGTTTTGCGATCTTCTTCCCTGGACAAAGTTCTGGGTAAGAGCTAGGGAGAACCATTCTCCTGCGGAATCCGCTATATAATCGGGAATATTCATCGCAGTGGCTATGCGTCGGATCCGCTTCTTCCCGTTCATAAGCGTTTGTTCCCGGGATTCCAACGCATTCTGTCTTCCGCCGTAACTCGCTCTCGCCTGGTCCGCTGCCACCATGGATCCCTGGACCGTGGCTGCTCCCAGGGACGATTCTCCGAATTGGACTTCGCTGACAATCGGGTTTTCTTCCTGGACGGAGCCACAGCGTTGGCAGGAAAGATCTCCGGCGGCAGAGTACCGGTCTACGACGAAGTTGGAGTGGCCGCATGTTTTACACGAGTTCTTGGGTTTGTTCATGATTTTTGGGATGGGAATGGGGTTTTTTGGATTTTTTTGTATGTACAGATTGTAAGGTGGAGTAGTGGGATTGTTTTAAGGGCGGGTGGGGGGGAGTTGGAGGAGTATTGGGGGAGTATATGGGGTATGAAGTGTATGGTTTATGAGATGATTTGATTGTTTGATTTTAAACGCGAAAAAATGGGAAGATGGAAAATGGAAAGGAAAGGAAAATGAGAAGGGAGAATGAGAAGGAAATTAGGGGGGAATTAGATGGAAAAAATGAGAATTAGCGAGGAAATTAGAGGGAAATTAGGGAGAAAAAATGAGAAATGCGAATTAGCGAGAAAATTAGGGGGAAAATGAGCGCGAGGAAAAAAGAATTAGCGAGAAAATGTGAAATGAGAAATGCGAATTGGGGAAAATGAGCGCGAGGAAAAAAGAATTAGCGAGAAAATGAGAAATGCGAAATGCGAATTGGGGAAAAAATGAGCGCGAGGAAATGAATTAGGGAAAAAATGAGAACTGCGAGGTCCAAATTAGGGAGAAAATGAGAAATGAGGAATAATTGGGAGAAAAATTGAAGGGAAAAAATGAATAAATGAGATTTAGTGAGGAATAATTGGGAGAAAATGAGAAATGAGGACAGAAAAATGAGGAATAATTAGGAAGAAAAATGAGCTGCGAGGAAAATGCAAATTAGGGGGAAATGAGAAAAATGAATTGAGGAAAATGAGCTGCGAATTATTTTTTGAATTAGTGAGAAGAATTAAAGAGAATATGAATTTAGAGAATATGAATTTAGAGAGAAAAGTTAGAGAAAATTAAAGAGAAAATTGAAGAGGAATGGACAGGAAAGATTAAATAGAGTCAGAAAATGACTATGTGAAAATGACTATGTGAAAATGAAATCAAAATGAAATCAAAATGAAATCAAAATGAAATCAAAATGAAATCAAAATGAAATCTGAATGAACTCAGAGAAAATGGGAGTAGAACATTGCAAAGAATTACCGAGAAAAAAATAACAAATGAGATTTAGTGAGAAAATGGAAATAATAGTGAGGAAAAATAGAGAGAAAAAAATAGAGAAGGGAGTATGAGAAGGGAATATGAGAAATGGAAATTTGAAGAGAAAATGAGGAGAAGAAAATTGAGAAAAAAAGGGGTAGAGTAAAGAGAATGAGAGGAAAATAAGGAGAGAAATAAAAAGTAACAAGAAATTAGTGTAAAATTAGTGTAAATTTTGTGTAAAATTTGTGACAAATTAGCGACAATCAAATCAATAATGAATACGGAAAGATGAAATACTCAAATACTCAATAAACACCAGTGACTATTTTGCTTTCTAACAAAAATTCATAATTAACAACTTTTTCAACTCAATGATAATTTTAGGTATTTATCTTTTTTTTGCTGCAAAATTTTTAAAAAATGTCAAACTGAAAATTGAAAAGTGATGAAATTTGAATGAGTAACTTATACAATAACAAACTGCTGCTAAAGAAAGAGAAGTTGTTATTTTTGATATGTTGATTTGGGATTCGAAGAAACTTGAATTATTAGAAATTTTTAAGTTCCGGTGGATTTAATTTTAAGTTTCATTTATCACTTACTTTATAAATCCACTAAGCTTTTTCATAATTACTATAAAAAGCACATGCTAAGAAAATAACAAGGGGTATCGTTTGTAGATTCCCCATTCCAAGATGGAACGTTACCGTTGGAATGTTGAAGTGAAAGTTAAAGTGAAAGATAAAAGTTTATTTAAAGTTTATTTAAAGTTCAATTTATTGTTTATTTAATGACACTACAAAGTTAAAAAAGTGACAATAAAATGTCGCAAGTTGACAAGATGACAAGTTGACAAGTTTTCGACAAGTTTATTTTTGACAAATCGTATGTCCATTTATTTGAAATATTTGAAAAACAAAAACGAAAAACGAAAAACAAGAAATACTCGCTTCGCTCGTATTTAAAAACTCCGATACCGGGAGTTGAACCCGGGTCTGCTCGGTGAAAGCGAACCGTGCTAGCCGTTACACTATATCGGATAATTTCGAAATGAAAATTCCCATGCTTAAAAAGATTAAAGGGTGTAAAATGGAAAAAGTAAAGCTGGATATATATGCACTAAATATTATTAGATTGGAGAAGATATGGGAACAAAAATATGATGGGAACTTAAATAGGAATTATCAAGTAACTACTACGCATATACTCGCTCCGCTGGTTTATAATTTTTAAAAAAAGGCAACTTGTCCGAGTGGTTAAGGAGAAAGATTAGAAATCTTTTGGGCTTTGCCCGCGCAGGTTCGAATCCTGCAGTTGTCGATATTTTTTAAATGTGATTTTCTGAGTATTTTTTTGTAAAATTTCGCAGCCATTAATCTTGAAACAATTAATGATAAAAAGTATTAACTTTACAAATACAAAAAGAACATTATAATATTCATATTACGTAACTTAGAAATAACATATAATTCTATAACTCATACTTGTTTGAATTTTTATGAATATACATGTAAAGTTGATCTCATAATAATTCTCATACAATTTTTCTCATAAATTTCTAGTAAATCCATAATAAATCTCCATAGTAATTTTTGAATGTAGAAGAAGAAACGTAGAGAATAAGAAGAAGAATACAAATAAAAAAAGAAGAAATGTAGGAAATTTAGAAATGTAGGAAATTAGAAACTTCAGAAAAATACGAATTGATACACCTTTATACTTTTCAGAATTTCCTGTGCTTTTAACACTAATATACAATATAGAAGAATCCGTCCATTAATGCAGTAATTCTCATAGTAAATTCCATACTAATTCTCATAGTAAATTTTCAGTAAATTTTCAGTAAATTCTCCATAAAAAATTCTCATACAATTTTTCCATAAATAATTCCCATACAATTTTCCATACAATTTTCCATACAAATTTCCATACAATTTTCCATACAAAATATCCATAGTAAATTTCCATAGTAAAATGTCCATACAATTTTTCTCGTAAACTATTTGTTATTTCCGATATTGCCGAAATTTTGAAATATGATGGTTACGAATGAAACAAGTAGCTAATGAATAGTACGGCGGAGAGAGTACTATTCTACTCACAAGCTGCCCATACATTTTTCTCCTTACTATTTCAGTAATTTTCCAGTAATTTTTTTCATACTATTTTCCCATACTAATTTTCTCAGTAAATCTCATACATTTCTTCCTCACTAATTTTTCTCGTAGTAATTTTCTCCCATACTATTTTTCTCATAATAAATTTTCTCATAATAAAATGTCCTTACAATTTTTTGCATACTAAATGTCTCAGTAAATTCTCCTTACATTTTTTTCTCATAGTAATTTTCTTATAATAATTCCCATAGTAATTTTTCTCATACTAAATTCTCATAATAATTCCCATACTAATTGTTCTCTACATTTTTTCTCACTAATTTTCTCAGTAATTTTTTCTCACTAATTTTCTCATAGTAAATTCTCCTTACATTTTTTCTCACAGTAATTTTTCCCGTAGTAAAATGTCCATACTAATTTTTCTCATACTAATTTTCTCAGTAATTCTCTCAGTAATTCTCCTTACATTTTTTCCCACTATTTCCCACTATTTTTTTTTTTCTAGTAACTTCTTTCCCTCCCACGTGACCTCATTTGCTCATCAAAAAATGCAGCCAAACACATTTACAACGCCACCATTACACTTCACTTCTTAGCATGCAATTCAACCCCGATGGCCCCGTGGGAACGCAGTTGAAGCTGAATCTCATCCAGGAGATCAAGAACCGCTTTGGATGCGGCGAGGACGCCGTGGATATCGCGGAGTTTATCGTTATTCTCATTGTAAGTAACAAGCTGCCTCAAGAGATTTATACAGAGGTGACGTCTATCGCAGATATACCGATCGACGTGGAGTTCATACAGAGTGTTTTTACTGAGATCGAAAGGTTGACCGATCCGAATCAAAATGAAAATGAAAATGAAAGTCAAAATAATCAAAACCAAAATGAAAATCAACAAAACTTCGAAAATCATCAAATGAACATTCAAAATGAAAATGAAATGAATCAAAATCAAAATCAAATCCAAAATCAAAATCAAATCCAAAACTTTGAAAATCAACAAAACTTTCAAAGTCAAAATTTCGAAAGTCAAAATCAAAACCAAAACTTCCAAACCCAAGAAAACTTCCAAACTCCTCCAAACTTACCCGACTTTCCTGGAAGTGTCCCTGGAAACTTCCCTAATACTAATTTCCCTGGAAATGTTCCAGGAAATGTCCCTAATTTCAATGGAAATGTCCCAGGAAATGCCCCTAATTTCAATGGAAATGTCCCAGGAAATGTCCCTAATTTCAACGGAAACTTCCCTAACGGGAACTTTCCTAACTTTCCTAATTTCCCTGACGGGAAATTACCCGGAAAATTCCCTAACGGGAATTTCCCTCCCACCGGACCTAAAAAAATGCAACGAGACTTCAAAAAAGGCGCCATCTCCAAAACCAACTCCAAACCCAAAAGCTTTGCCTTAAAAAACCCCGGAAACCTCACCAAAGCACTCAACCTCCGCAAACCCAAAGGAAGATGTCCTGACTTTCCGTACTGCTCCAACAAAGAATGCGAACTTTCCCATCCTACTCGTGATTGCTACTCCTACCCTAA
Organism: Aciculoconidium aculeatum; assembly: GCA_030579395.1. Classification (NCBI taxonomy): domain Eukaryota; kingdom Fungi; phylum Ascomycota; class Pichiomycetes; order Serinales; family Debaryomycetaceae; genus Aciculoconidium; species Aciculoconidium aculeatum. Next base: position 72,049 of record JAKTQU010000038.1, read on the forward strand.
CTGTCCGAATCCTCCAGGAACTTGTAACTTCTTACACCCGGACCAGGACCAGGACCTTCTCGCCAAACTCGCGAAATCACGCGAAGAGCACGAGCAAAGAAAGAACGCACGTGCACAGGAACTCCTCGTGGGCCAAGGTTCTTGTAAATTCGGGCCTAATTGCTCGAAAGACACGTGTCCTTTTGCCCATCCTACCCCTGCAAACCCCTCTTCAAAGATATCGACCTTGGAATGGTGTGCACAAGGCAAAACATGTACCGATGTTTCCTGTGTAAAGTCGCATCCTCCGCCTGCTACGGCTAAAGGAATCGTAGAACAGGACTTGGCCTGGGAACAGTGTAAGTTTGGAACGGGATGTACACGAGTGAAGTGTCCGAGAAGACACGCGACGTCGTTGACGCCGTGTAGGGCGGGAGGGGAGTGTAGAAGGGTGAATTGTACGTTTATGCATCCGTTGGGAGAGGAGTGTAGGTTTGGGGGGAAGTGCGGGAATAAGAATTGTATGTATACGCATCCGGAGGGGAGGGTGGTGGGGGGGAATACGTGGGTAAATCAAAGTGAGCAGCCTCAAATCGAGCGAAGCGAGATTTGAGGCGAGAAAATCGAGTGAATTTAAATCGAGCGAATTTAAATCGAGCGAAGCGAGATTTAAATGTGTTTTAACGTGTTAAAATGAGCAAAGATCATTTTAAAAGTGAGGTTTTGAAGTGAAAATGAGTGAATTTTTATTTTAAAAGTGTTTTAAACGTATTAAAATGAGCTTTGCTCATTTTAAAGTGAAAATTTGAAGCGAAAATGAGCGAAAATGAGTGATTTTTTATTTTAAATGTGTTTTTAACGTATCTTTGCTCATTTTAAAGTGAAGATTTGAAGCGATTTTGAGCAATTTTTTATTTAAAATGAGCAAAGCGAGTTTTTAATGTGTTTTTACGTGAAAATTTGATTCTAAAATGAGCGAAAATGAGCGTTTTTTGATTTAAATGTGTTTTAAACGTGAAAATTTGAAGTGATTTTAAGCGATTTTTGATTTAGAATGAGTGATTTTTGATTTAAAAGTGAGAATTTGAATCGAAAATGAGCGAAAATGAGCGAAATTTGAACTAAAATGTGTTTTAAACGTGAAGATTTGATTTAAAAGTGAAGATTTGAATCGAAAATGAGTGAAAATGAGCAAAATTTGATTTTAAAAGTGAAGATTTGAAGTGAAAATGAGTGATTTTTTAAGATTTGAAGCGAATTTTGACTTAAAATGAGCAAAAATTGAATTAATTCGAGTGTATTTTTATTTAAAAAGTGAAGATTTGATTTTAAATAAGCGAAAATTGATTTTAACTTGAAATTTGGCTCATTTTAAATGTGAAGATTTGAATATAAACCTTAAAAATCGAGCAAATTTTGAATATAAACGTGAAAATCGAGCTATTTTTAATATAAACGTATTTAAAATATCGCTTTGCTCTTAAATGTGAAGTTTTCAATATTTTCACGAAATTGAGCAAATCTCATTTTAAAGTTGATTAAATTGAGCTAAAATGAACTTAATTCACTTAAAATTGATTTAAATTGATTTAAAATAAGTTAAACGTATTTAAAATCCACTTAATCCACTTCCAATTCCAATTTAATCACGAAAAGTAAAATCCAATCGATTGAATTAATGATAATAGTATATAATGTATAGTAAGATATTCTGAACAAACCAAAGGTTTGCAAGTAAGGTCGTTGTAGTATAGTTGTAGTCTTATAGTTTTATAAGTTATTCCTTTTAAGTTTTATTTAAGTGGAAAACCGGTAGCGCGATTTTTTGCAGCCATTTTTGATTTCCTTTTTATGATTTTTATTCTTTTTATCATTTCCCTTTTTATGATTTTTCTTCCTTTTCCTCTTTCTTTCCTTTATATAAACGCGATTTTTGAATTTCATATAATTAAATAAATTATGATTTTTATTATCGAAAATCGAGAACCAAAGGTTTTCTTATTTTAACCTTTGTTATCTTTATATGATTTTTATTATATCATTATTAAGATTATTTTGATTATACTAGATATGTTCTTAGAATAGATTAAGTCTTATTAAGCAGCTTGTTATCTCTCTTATACTATGATAGTAATAGTTATAATCAGTATTTAATTTTTAGTTAATTTTAAGGGGGTTATTTACCTCATAATATAAATAACCAACATTAGCTTAAGAGAACAGTTAAAGAAGGAAATTAGAAAACAAATGAATTATAAAGGAAAATTCCATCAAGTACAAAGTATTTATGTTGTATTTTTTTTAACTCAATGATATATATTTAAGTATAACTATACAAATCTAAATATCATTAAAGTGTTTTAAAAAACCCAAAATAGGAAATTATATGTGAGCCGCATGAAGTTACAAAATTAAAAATTATAAAGGTGCAAAAAAAACTCCAAATTAAAATACGAATAAACCGTAAAAATGAAAAACAGAAAACATACACATAATCTAAAAAAGCATACGAATCTAATGCACTTTTCAGAATTTCAAAACGATGTATAATAATCAAAATAATACCAAATTAGTAATAAAAGAACCTCAAATAAACAAACCACCTTGTATAAATTAAATCTTGATATTAAATCTTGATATTAAATCTAATTAAATCTAATTAAATCTATAAATTAAATCTAATTAAATCTTGGATATTCAAATTAAATTAAATCCAGATATCAAACCTTTTTCCAGAATAGGAAACTTTTTGTGAGCCGCACGGAGTTGCAAAAGTATTGTAAAATACAAAGTACAATTTAAAAAACGGAAAAACTAATGAAATGAAAAATGGAAAATATACTTATGATCTACAAAAGCACAAGAATGTAATGTACTAATTGGAATTCTAAAAAAACGCATAATACTAAACATATTAGTTACTAAAAATGCTAAGAAATAAAGCTAAATTCGCTAGATATTAATTAAATTCAATTATATATTAGTTAAATATTCATTAAATACTCATTAGATACTCATTAGATATCAAATCTCCAAATTCAACGATGAATATTCAATTTCTTCGAAATTCAAAGCCTTTTCCAAATTAGGCAATTTTTCATGAGCCGCACGAAAGTTCCAAATTAAAGTTGCAAAAAAATCAAAATTAAAGTGATAAATAAAAAACGAATAAAACGTTAAAATGAAAAACCAAAAACGTGCTCATGCTCTACAGAATCTTGCAAATGTAATGCACTTTGAGGAATTTCAAAACGATGTATAATAATCAAAATAATACCAAATTAGTAATAAAAAGGGACTTCGTTGTAAGCGACGAAAAGCTCAAATAAAGAGACCTCGCTTTGCTAGACATTGAACCTTTTATAAATTAAATCCAGAAACTAAATCTTGGATATTCAACTTACAAATTTAATCCAGATATCAAACCTTTTAGAAACTCAATTTAAGAGCCGAAATAGGAAAGGTTTTGTGAGCCGCACGAAGTTGCAAAATTTAAAATTTAAAATTTGCAAAATAATTACACATTAAAAAATGGATAAACAGAAAAATCGATAAAACGAAAAGATACGCATGATCTACAAACTTGTGCGAATCTAATGCACTTTTTAGATTTTCAAAAAAACGCATAATAGTAAAAATATTAGTTACTAAAAGTACTAGCTACTAAAAGAGCTAAACTCGCTTCGATAGAAATATTAGATGCTAAATTAGACTCAATTAGATATTAAATTAGATACTCAGCCAAGAAATTCAACCCAGAAATCAAATCTCCAAATTCAACGATGAATATTCAATTAGATTTAAATTTTTCCGAAATAGGAAATTTTCCATGAGCCGCACGAAACTGCAAAATTAAAAGCTGCAAAAAAATTACAAAATAACCACAACTTAAAAAACGGATAAACCGAAAAACAGAAAAACCGAAGCGACATTCGTAATCTACAGAATCGTGCGAATCCAACACACTAACTAGATTTTCAAAAAGACGTTAAATAACTAAATATTTAAATACCTAGAAATATACTAAACTAAATAGAACTCGCTAGATAAAACTCGCTTCGCTCGTTGGAATAAACAACTTAGAAATATATAATAAGCTCGCTATATAAATGCCTAGAAATAGATATCGCTTCGCTCTTTTCATTACTATTAAATTATTAAATTAGATATCAAAGCTTTTTCCTAAATAGGAAATTTTCCTTGAGCCGCACGAAAGTTGCAAAAATTTGAAGCTGCAAAATTAAAATTAAAACTCCAAATTAAAAAACGGATAAACCGAAAAACAGAAAAACCGAAACGACATTCATAATCTACAGAAGCGTGCGAGTCTAACGCACTAACTAGATTTTCAAAAGACGTTAAATAACTAAATACTTAAATACCTAAATAAGTAGAAATATACTAAACTCTGAATTCGCTTCGCTCATTCAGCTAAAACTCGCTTCGCTCGTTCGAATAAAACTCGCTTCGCTCGTTTTATTCGCTTAATATCTCTTCTTAGAAGCAGCAGCCTCATCAGCATACACATCCAAAGGAGAAGCCACAACCGCATTCTCGGCCCACAAGTTAGGAGTCAAGAAAGCATAAGAGTTCCCAATAGCAACGAAAGCAGCCTTCAAGGTGTTCTCAGTAGTTCTAGTAGAACCAGAGGAAGAAGTATAAACATCCTCAACACCAGCAAACTGCAACAACTTCTTCACAGCAGGAGAAGCAACAATACCCTTACCTCTTGGAGCTGGAATCAATCTAACAGCCACAGAACCACACTTACCGGTAACCTTACAAGGCAAAGAGTGAGGAGCACCCAAGTTGGTACCCCAGTAACCTCTTCTAATAGGGATAATGGAAAGCTTGGCGATAATAATGGCAGCTCTAATAGCCGAGGCAACTTCCTTGGCGGTTTTGATACCCAAACCCACGTGACCGTTGGAATCTCCAATAACAACAACAGCCTTCATTCTGGTTCTTTGACCGGCACGGGTTTGCTTTTGAACAGATCTGATCTTCATCACAGCATCAGTCAATTCAGGTAATAACAAGTCGATGATTTGGAATTCCTTCACTGGTAAAGCGTGCAAGTAGATTTCTTCCATCGAGGTGATTTTGCCAGCCTTTACCAATCTTCCGAGCTTGGTGACTGGGGTCCATCCCTTTTCTTCTTCTCTTCTTGGGCCTCTTCTAGGTCCGTTCTTCTTTTGGTTTCTTCCAAATTGCTTCTTAGGGGCTTCGGCGGCGGCAGACATGTCGGAATGGTTCGTGGAAATCCGGGGCGTTGGTTTCGATCGACTATGGTTTAGAAAAGATAAGAGGATAAAATTTTAAGTGTGAAAAATGCGAAGGGGAAGTTGGAAAATTTTGAAAATTTTCTTCAGGGTTAAAGCCCTGAAAAGTTCGAGAAAAAAATGAGATTTTTTGGGGGTAATGTGCAGGAAATAGGGTTGAATTTTAGGGCGTAGCCCTAAAAAGGCCATAAGTGCAATAGAAAAAAGATCAGAAAAAAGACCAGAACATCAGAAATCGCAAGAAAATCAGAAAATCGCATTTTAAAGAAAAGGCCAGAACTTCAACAGAAATAAACTAGAATAGAAAAAAGGCCAGAACATCAAAAATCGAGAAAAGGCCAGAACTGCAACAGAAAAAAGGCCAGAACTTCAAAAAGACCAGAACTTCAAAAAAGACCAGAACTTCAATAGAAAAAAGACTAGAATAGAAAAAAAGACCAGAACTTCAAAAATCGCAAGAAAATCACAAGAAAAGGCCAGAACTTCAAAAAGGCCAGAACTTCAGAAAACATCCTAACTTCAAAAACATCCTAACTTCAAAAAAGACCACAACTTCAAAAAGAGTATACATATTAATGGCTGCAAAATATATAAAGTTATTTAGAGTGAATATTTAGAATGCATATATAAAATACATATATAGGCTGTATATTGTATATATACGCTGCATATCTTTTGGGTTTAAGGAGAAATTTGAACTAGATGTGAATATGTGGTTATTGTCTTAATGTATACTGAATATTTATTAGTTGAATATTTATTAGTTGAATTTCTCTATTAGTTGAATATTTATTAGCTGGAAATTATTCTATATGTATTTATTAGTTGAATATTTATATGTTGAATATTTATAAGAAATTATACTTATTTTACCAAGTCTTTAACGTACTGATTTAGCACCATATCTTAAAATGGAGGGAACCATCTTTTTAAGAGGGTTCATTAATCACTAATTAGAAGATTATAGGTAAGAATAGTTTTATATTTTTAGTTAAATATTGTTATGCGTTTTTACAAATGTTAATTGTAAGTACGTGAATCTTCAATTCATTAAAAGAATTTTTAAAAAATGATGAGTTTTAAATAAACTGAAAAAACTGAAAACCTGAAAACCTGAAAACCTGAAAAACTGAAAAACTGAAAATCCGAAAAAACCTTCGGTTTTTCCGTTTTTCTGATCTCTTTATATTCTTGATTTTTATTTATAAGTTAATATTTCTTGAATTTAGGATACTTATAAAAATACTCTAAAACCATAAAGAGAATATATAATTTTCTGGAAATCGCTCTTTTCTCAAGAGTTTTCGGTACTAACATATATTTTATATACTTTAAACGCATATCCCTTTATTCTGGATTCTTTATAGTTTTGTTATTTTTATAATTTCTTAGTAAAGTTCACTACCCCTAATTTGACTACCCCTTAATAAAATACCCCTTAATAAAATACCCCTAATACTCTAATACAAGATTTTCATAACCTATAATAAAAAAATGGTATATTTCAGGTAGTATAGTGTTAATATAATACTATTAGTAATAGTATTAGTATAATGATTTCATAATGAAAACGTAGAAAGTAATATAAAAATAAAATTCAGCAATTAATTTTTGAAAATTCGCTGAAATTTGCAGCTAAACTCTATAAGAGTCGTATTTGATTTATAATGTTAAATACTATATAATTGGCCACATCATCTCAAGAAATGGAATCTGGAGATATTGGAAATGGTTAAAAGTTTGGTATTTCCTATTTTTCTAGTTATAAGGACTTTAATAAAATAAATGTTATTTTACCCCTAAATTTAATACCCCTAAATGTAATACCCCCAATTTCACTACCCCTAAATTAAAAAAATAAAACAATAAAAAAATAAAAACAAATGATAGAAAACAAGTAATAGAAAAAAAAATAATAGAAAACAAAAAACCTATAAGATAAATGAGTATAATGAAAACTCAGTTATGTTGGTAATTAGTATAAACTGAAATAAAAAAGAATATTAATACAAGAATAAATAACACAAGAGTATAGAGAAAATATATTAATACCTTTAAGAAGAAGATTTGTATACCCCTTACTAAAATACCCTTTAAAATACCCTTAATAAAAAACAGAAAAACTCAACTTACAAACCTAAACTCTTTATACTTTATCTTAGCTAAATACTTGTTTATTACTAAAACAGAAAAACGGAATAAACGGAATGGCAGTATTTAAAAATTAAGTTTGGTATTTTCGAAAATTTGCAGCAGTTCATTTTTTTATAAAATAAAAAGAATAAGAACAATAAAATAAGAAGTGTTCAAAATTATAAAAATCATTATTTTTTTCTTGAACTTATAAAAATCAATTACCTATATTAATAATTAAATCCTTTTATCTTTTATCCAAAAAATAGATGATTTAAATATAAGAATATCGAGAAATAATCTTAAAAACTTATAACTCTTAACCCCCCAAAATAAAACCCCCTTTAATATCTTTGCTGTTTTCATAAATATATAAATATAATTTTGGGTGCAAATGTTTGAGAATTCATTTAAAAACTACTTATACAAGTATATATGATTACTAATAACCTTTATAAGCTATAATGAGTATATAGTGACCTGGTTCTTTTTTTTTGTACTTTTTTTAACTCAATTTTTTTTAATTTTGTTCTTTTTTCTCAAATTTTGCAGCCATTTTGAAAAAAATTAAACGAACCAGGCGAAAAAAAAGAAGTTTCATTTATAGATTGTATAGTATACTTTTTTATATATTGTATAAGTATACTTTTTTATATGTATAATTATATTTAAATATATATCATTGAGTTAAAAATACTCTCAATTTTTTAATAGATTTAATTAACGAAAATAGAAAAAAAGTGGAGTTACTGTATTAAGTTATTAAACGAGTGCTATTAATATAGAAATGTAATGGATTTTAATATTACTAAGATACACTAATAATACCCCTAATAATTATACTAATATTACCCCTTAATATTACCCCTTAAAAATACCCCTTAAAATACTCAATTAATTTATACTATTATACTCGATTTATACTATTATACTCGATTTATACTATTATACCCAATTTATACTATTAAACACAATTTATAATATACTACATTTCTATTAACATCAGTATAACCTAATAAAATACTTGTTAAGCTTCTTGTTAAATTATAAGTCCTAGATAGTAATCGATATTCCTTTAGGACCTTTTTTAGATAACTTATATTTAAAAGGAATAAAGTCTTTAATAAATATAAAAACCCCTTAAATATATAAAACCCCCTAAATATAAAACCCCCCTAAAATATAAAAACCCCTAAAACCCCCTTAATATAAAAAACCCCTAAAACCCCCTAAAACCCCCTAACCTCCTTAGATACTGTTATACTATAAAGGTACACAAAAAAGAAAAATATTTACTGGTATAATGTATGTTACATGTTAGTTATATGATAAGTATAAAACTTCTTAATATAAATTATAAGGCTAAAAATGGCTGCAAAAAAAAAACGCATTTAAAGTATTTAGATTATATACTACCAGTAACATAAAGTTATTTAGTTTATGAAGTTATTTAGTTTAGAAATACTCTTTTTAAAGATAAGACCATGTTTAAGTCTATAAGTTTAAAAGTATACTATGTATATGTAATAAATATTGTATTAAGTAGTATAATATATGAGATCTAACGTTATAATACAAATACTAAATCAGAAATATAGTATATTATCCAAATAAGATAATTTAATAGAGAAGTTAAGTGAATATTTCATTGGAATATTTTAAAAGTTTAAAAGTGTTTTAAAAGATCTAAAGTGTTATAAAAAATCTAAAGTGTTATAAAAAATCCAGTGCAAAAAATCCAAAGTGCAAAAAATCCAATCTGCAATAATAAAAAACATCCAAACTTCAATACAAAATAAAATCAAATTGCAACATTTTAAAAACATCCAAACTTCAAGAAAACACCCATACTTCAATAATATATAAAACACAATTTGCAACTTTTTATAAATTAAAAATCTTTAAAGTGAATTGATTCAGAGTTTATATTATTCATGTAAGCGTTATAGTGTATAAATATTACAAGTTTACAAGTATTAAGTTTATAAGTATACAAGTTATAAGTATTAAGTGTATAAGTATTAAGTGTATAACTATACAAGTAGTATTAAGTGTAAGAAAATTTTGAGGTATTTTCTGGAACTGAGTTTAAAAGATCTAAAAAGTTTACGAGATGCAGATTAAAATAATATGAAACTTGTTATGAGATAGTTTAGTTATTGTAGTTTGGATGTTTCAAAACATCCAAAGTGCAAAATTATTCAAAAATCAAGAAAAATCCAAAGTGCAAAACATCCAAACTGCAATAGTAAAATTTACATACTGATAAACATCCTAACTGCAATAGTAAAGGTACTGCAATTTTCATGACGTCATTTTGAAAATTTTCTGAGATGAGGATGAAAAATTTGAAAATGGACGAGATGAGCTCATGCATATTCTAGTAGTCAAGTGAGGTAATTAATAATTGTGGTCTGGAGTACAAGAGGCAAGTTATAAATAGGACGGGTACAAAACGATAGAGCCGAGCTCGCAAGTACCTTCTGGATATTTTATAGCCAGCATGCGTAGAAGAGAGAGAATGGAATGGAAGAAGCAGAGAATGGAACAAGAGAACGGAATGGAAGAAGCAGAGAAAAAAAGAAGAGAGAATGGAAGAAGCAGAGAAGCCGAAGAAGCAGGGAAGAATATGTAAGACATCGAGATGTTATAGATATTAGATGTACATGTTTATAGGCGCCTTGTGCACATTTGTTTCCACCGAGGCACAAATTGTACGAATTTGTGATGCATCATAGGTTTCTCATGTGATGTATCATATTTAAAATGTGAGGTATCTCATTTAATTTCCGAGGTATCACAAATGAAATGTGAGGTATCTCATTTAATTTCCGAGGTATCACAAATGAAATGTGATGTATCATATTGTAAATATTATGAGGTATCACAAATGAAATGTGATATATCACATTATAAATATTATGATACATCATATTTTGTAGACACATCATAAATTAAATGTGATATATCATATCTACGAAATGTGATACCTCATAAATGAAATGTGATATATCACATTTTAAGTATACCTCATAAATTACGAAATATGATACCTCACATTTAAAATATGATATATCACATTTCAAATATGATACCTCACATTTTAAATATGATATATCACATTTTAAGTATGATACCTCACATTTTATGACGCCTCATAAATGAAATGTGATATCTCATAAATTAAATATGATACCTCATAAATGAAATGTGATATATCACATTTTAAATATGATACCTCATAAATGAAATGTGATACCTCACATTTTAAATATGATATATCATAAATGAAATGTGATATGAAATATGATATATCACATTTCAAATATGATACATTTCAAATATGATACATTTTAAATGTGAACCGCCTCGAAAAAGTGATACCTCACATACATTCTTATATACACTCCAGCAACGATTGCTATTTCCCAGGCATATAAAGGAGGCTGGATACCCCAAATACAAACTCCATACAAACCAAGATGAGCTACGCAGACGTTGCCGCCTCTGGGCTTAAGGATGCTGCCGAGGAAACCAAGCTTGCCGCCGACAAGGCGATCCAGGAAGCGGAAGAAAAGAACACGGAGCTAATGGAGGAGGAGCCTGTGCAAAAGGCACAAAAGAAGGCGAAGGAGATCCAGAAGGAGCTCCGCAAAGAGTTTGACCATTTGAGCGACGAGGGACGCACCTTGGCGGGCCAGATTGCGCTGTATCTCCAAAAAACGGGAGCTCAATTGGGCCAGTATATTGGTGAAGTTGCCAGTACTGTACACAAACGGAGTAGCCAGGGGGTTAGTGCTGCGGCTGAAGAGTTGAAGGACCCGGTTGTCGCTGCACAGGTTGCAGTGGGAGTCACGGGGGCTGTGCTTGGGTATGTCATGTATATGGAGAGAGGACGGATTGAGAGGAGTAATGTGGTTGTTGGGATACACGGGGGGGTGATTGCGGGGTTGGTGTTGGTGGATGGGTGGTTGTTTAAAAGATACAAGAAATAGCTATGAGCGTAGCGAATAGCTATTTCTTGTATCGAGAGAGCTAGAGTAGCTATTTCTTGTTACTTTCAGCTACGAGCGGAGCTCGTAGCTGTATATCTTCCAGACTATTTACTATGTATTCTTTATAAATGTTTTGACTTTACTATTTTTTATTTCCGAAGTTTTTGTTATTCCCGAGCGAGTGTAGGGTGGTTTTTTTGATACTTCCGGGGGCAGTTACTAGAAAAACTAGTGTAGTTATTTTCTTTCCGGGGGCGTTTATTAGTATGTGACTAGTACGTTTTTTTCTTTCCGGGGTACTATTACTAGTATTATTATTATATTACTAGTACGTTTTTGATACTTCCGGGGGTGTTTACTAGTATTATTAGTAGTGTAGTGTTCTTTCCGGGGGCAGTTACTAGAAAAACTAGTGTAGTTTTTTTCTTTCCGGGGTGCTAATGTTAGTATTAATAGTATGTGACTAGTACGTTTCTTGTATTTCCGGGTGCTAGTGTATTTATTCCGGTCTATTAGTATTATTACTAGTACTATTACTAGTAGTATTAGTATACTGATGATTCATCTTTTAATGATAATTCGATTGCACCTATTTCACCAGTAAGGCACCTGAAATGAGACCCTTATATGCTAGATTGACTTAAAAATAAAGAGGAATGTGATGTAGACGTATTATAATGTGATATATACGGTAAATGTGATATATCATATATACGGTAAATGTGATATATCATATATACGGTAAATGTGATATATCATATATGATAGGTAACATGTGATGTATATATTTAGAATATGTATCCTCAAAAGTGATATATCATAATATTTACAATGTATTGTAAGTTTTATGATACATCATAATATTTACAATGTGATACAATATGATACAATATGATACGTCACATACGATATATCATATGTTAACATATGATTACCATTGCTCCGAGGAGCTCGTAATATTTTTTAACCCATTGTATCAAACTATTATCTGACTAATCTCTGACTATTCTAGGGTCTTATTATTTACTTTAACATTGAGTGCATGGCGGTGGTACATCGCTAACGAGGATGCGTGTGGTTGTTGCGTCCGAGGATCTAGCGAATGAGGGTACGTTAGTTATTATTAGTATGTGTGTTCTGTGTTATTGATTTTCGGAGCAATCCCCTTTTTGTACCACCGCCCGGTTGTAAAGAGATAACAATTACACGACGCCTGCACATATTTTCCGAACGGCTCCACAAGCAAGCCTGGTCATGGCAAGGACGGTTCCGCGGGCCATTGTTGTGCACCGAACAAGCGGAGGGAACCAACACTTTGTGGAATCCTTTGCTATTTCCGGGCTGTGGATGCACGGACGTTGCGCATGGAAGACCCAGAAACCGCAGCGAAGTGCACACCCGGATTGGGAATAAATGACATGATCCGCGCCACCATGGCTAATTATAGGTTGCTGGAAGACAAAAGACAAAAAAAGACGACAAAAAAGAAGACAAAAAAGACGACGAAAAGACGACAAGGAAAACACGACAACCCGATACGACAGAAAAACAAAGCAAGACGAAAGTAAAAATGACGAAAAGTAAAAAAGACAAAAGTGAAAAGTAAAAAAGACAAAAAGACAAATGTAAAAAAGACAAAATATGACAATATGACCACCAAAAAGACAACTTTTTTCCTTGTGACCCCTCGTTATTTTTCCATGCACCTCCCTGCAACGTCACTTACCCAACAATGAGGCCGCAGCGACGAGAACACCCGCACCACGCAGCGACGGGGGGCTCGCCACTACACCCGAAGCGTCGGCCCACCGCGCGTCCATGACAACTCGGCGTGCGTTCTCTGCCTCCTTCCACCCCACACGCCGCTTCCATGCATGCAAAGAACAAATACGAGCCCGGTCTGGAAACATCACACATTCCGGACGGGGCAGAGTTAAGGTTGGTGCAGGGTGGCAATGCGAGCGAGTACTAGTACGAAGTACTAGTACGTAGTACGTGCCATGTACTAGTACGTAGTACTAGTACTACATACTATACTAGTACAAACACACGTATCCACGTAGCCACGTAAACGTGTCTACGTACGTGCCTCCAACTCGCGTACTCCGGTTCTTCCCCGATGCTTCTGCACAACGCTCCCAACCCCTAAAAAATAAAACTCTCCCTATGCCCCATCTCAAACAAAGTATAAATACGTGGGCCGGCCCATAAGTTTTGAAAAAGCAGCCAGCACCACCCTTATGATTTCCATGTTTACTCCAAACATCTTCCCCAGCTATCGATTTGACTTTGACGAGGAGGAGCACGTGGAGCCGCAGGCCCAGTATGACATGACGGGTCACCAGACAAACCATTTGTCGAATCTGACGAGTCATATGACAAACCATTTGTCGAATATGACAAATCCCATGGCAAACCATATGATGACCCAGATCCCGCAAATGCATCTTCAGCATGTTCCTTTTGAACCGCTTGGCATGGAGAATATGGACTCGTTTGAGTTTGACCAGCTCGATGGGGATATGATGGGGTATTTCGATAATATGAATATGGGTCATATGACGAGTCATAATGGGAATGTGAGTGGTCATATAAATGGAAATGTGACTGGTCATAATTCAAATATGACGGGCCATAACTCAAATATGACGAGTCATAATTCAAATGTGACGGGTCATAACTCAAATATGACTGGTCATAACTCAAATATGACTGGTCATATTCCAAATATTACCAGTCATATTCCTATGACCAGTCACAATTCAAATATTACCAGTCACAATTCAAATATTACCAGTCACAATTCAAATATTACCAGTCATATTCCAAATGTGAGTAGTCACATTCCAAATATGAGTAATCACATTTCAAATATGAGCAGTCACATTCCAAATATTACCACTCCAAATATGACCACTCACAATATTACCACTCCAAATATTACTCACATTTCTCCAAATATTCCCCACCACATGTCACCTAATATTCCCATCCACACTCCTAATATCACACACCTCCCGTATAAACAACGGTTCCGGGTGATTCGAGGGATTTCCGCGGGCGGATCCACGACCAAACCCCCGAAACACTCTTTAACCTCCAATTCCATCTTTCTCCCCGTGGAACTTAACCTCAGTGGAGCCTCGGTCAACGAGATTTGTGCTCCGAAATGGAACCGGGCCGAGAAGGCGGACCGGCGCCGCATTATCCGAATCGAGCGCGTCCAAAACGGGCCGCAATTGGCTGCAAATTTCTCCATAGTGGGCGCGGCAAATGATAATCCCTTGACTCTTCCTCCTCCTCCTAACGTTGATGTAGTGGAAGTTAGTTGTTTAGAGTGTAGTGCACGTGTTGGAGATGAGTACGAGTCACAATCTTCAGACGAAGAGAAACTGAAGAAACTGCTGCCGCCTTGTAAGACGTTTTACTCAGATGAAGGAGAAGCGTTTCAGTACTATATAACCTCTGTAGAGGTTGTGGAAATCGTAGAACTATTAATCGGCACAGAACTCCAGGATCCTGCAGAAAGACGCCGGGAAAGAGGCCGTGTTCGGCTGAATTTGGTTCCTTTTTGGCTGAAAAAACCAATTTCGTCCAGAATGCACGATCCGTTGGCGGGCGCTGGCGTCCCGTTGACCAACCAGGACTTTCGCTTGGACTTGGCTAAGAGG
This sequence comes from Aciculoconidium aculeatum, assembly GCA_030579395.1. Taxonomy (NCBI): domain Eukaryota; kingdom Fungi; phylum Ascomycota; class Pichiomycetes; order Serinales; family Debaryomycetaceae; genus Aciculoconidium; species Aciculoconidium aculeatum. The sequence continues at coordinate 87,109 of JAKTQU010000038.1, forward strand.
ATTATGGGGTATGAGATTAGGAAGCCAAGGGGGTTTGATAAGGAGGTGAGGATATTGAGGTGGGATAAGTTGGTTCCGGCGTTGAAGAGAGCGTTGCAGAGTTATTATACGGAGATTAGTAGCGAAACAACGAGCGAAACAACGAGCGTAGCGAGTTGTTTCGGGTATAACTAACCGAGCGAAGCGAGGTTAGTTATTAACAAGCGTAGTTTTAACAAGCGTAGCTTGTTAATACGCTAAATACGCTAACAAGCCGCTAAATAAGCTAACAAGCGTAGCTTGTTAGCTTATTTAGCTTATTTAGCTCATTTAACAACAAACTACGTTTGTTGTTTTTTGCAACTTTTTTTTGCAGCTATTTCTGAACTTTGGATTTTCCTGCAGATTACCCATTTTCCTAATACTGCACTTTGGATGTTCCTGCACATTTGCTAACATTGCACTTTGGATGTTCCTGCACATTTCCTAATACTGCACTCTGGATGTTCCTGCATTTACATTTCTGCACATTTACATTTTCCTGCACATTTCCTCTAAATAGATAAATAGAAATAATACCATAATAGTGTAACAGCATGTAGGTTATAGTTTGGTTGATTGGTGAGAGTTATATATAGTAAAATACGTACATGTTGAGTGTTAGTATTTGTATGTTTTTTTTTAACTTATATTCTATTTAGTATTTTGTATTTATGTTTTTTTATATTATATAATCTTTTTTGCAGCAATTATACTTATATTATGAATTTACTTATATTATGAGCATATATTATGAGCATATATTATGAGCATATACTTATATTATAAACATACTTATAAAACATACTTATATTAATATCATGTCTTTATTTGAGCTATACTAAGTGTTTGAAACTAAGGTCTATATATAATTTGGCTGCAAAACCAGAAACAAAATTGAAATAGAATACTCTTTTCAGGTGTTTTATGATCCACTTAAAAGCTGATGTAATATGTATTATTCTACTGTTAAGTTAAGTATTGTATAGTTAAATATTAGTTAGTATTGTATAGTTAGTATTATTAACTTCTTTATTGAAGTTTGGATGTTTTAAAAACTTCAATAAAAAAAATCATAAAACATCCAAACTTCAAAATATCCATACTATACATAACTAAAGAAATAGGGTATACCATTATAATTCACCAAATAAAATCAAGGACAACATGAAATAATAGTACTAGTAACTAAAGAAATAAAAAATAACTAGTGTATATATTTACTTGAGAAATAAAAATTACTAAATCGGTATAGTTAGTAAATTTGTTAGAAAATTGTTTAGAAAATTTGTTAGTAATTTTTTTAATTCATTTTTTTAATTCTTTTGTTTTTTCATTTTTTTAATTCATTTTTTTAATTCATTTTTGTAATTCATTGTTTTTCATTTTTCTTAAGTTTTCTTAAGGCATTATATGGTTTGTATACGGTATATATTATGATTTTTTATGATTTTTTACGATTTTTATTATAATTTCTATGAGTACACGATGAGTAAGTGTATACGATATATTTATATTTCTTATTTATATTTCTTATTTATATTACGATATTTAATTTCTTGTTTTTTTGTGGGTGCAAATTTCCAATTTTGTGTCTTTTTTTGGCTGCAAATTTTGTGTTTCCTTTGAACTTTAATTTGGTAAAAATGTAAAGGTATATACTATATATACTATATATATAGTATATATAGTATTTATATTATATAATATATATAATATATGTTATATATAATATATAGTATATACATTTATAAACTTCTATTATATCATTTATACTTTTCATTGTATTTCCAAATTAAACTATAAGGTTAGGATTTCCGGTTTTGCGATTTTATTTCCTTTTCAGTTTAAATTGAGTGATTTTGTGTTGCCACTTTTTTGTTGTTTTTACGATTTTGTTGTTTTTACGATTTTGTTGTTTTTACGATTTTGTTGTTTTTACGATTTATAAGCTTAAGGGTTACTAAGTAGTAGTAGAGTAGTATATACTATATACTATAAGCTAAATGATATGGTAGTATACTGAGCTGTTACTAGTAGAAACAATAAAAATATATATTACTATTTTTTATATACCTTATATAATAAACTAACCAGGAAAATACTTATAGTACTATATTATATGTTTTAAGTATGTACTATATAATATAAATGTTAAAAACCCATAAAGGGTATTGTATTTTTTCTGGAATATACGGCTTTTTGGACTTAACTGTTGTATTTCTTGTATTTCTTGTTTTTTCACTTTTTCGTTTTTTCACTTTTTCGGTTTTCGGTTTTTCGTTTTTTTAAAATTTTTGCAACCTCGTGCGGCTCAAATAAATTTCCTAATTAGGAAACATATAACAAAGCATAAAAATGAAATTGGCTTAGCTAATAGATCTTAATTGCCCTTAATACTCTTAATATCACGTGGAAATTTAATACGATGTTTTAGCTACTGGATAAATATATTAAAGGTATATTATAAGTAGAAGTATATTAAAAGTAGAAGTATATTATAAGTATATTATAAGTATATTATAAGTATATTATTAATAAATTAGTATGTATTTTTGCTAGTACGTATTTAGTTATCAGGTAAAGGAGTAATAGTATAAGTGATTTATAACTTTTTTTGGGTGCAAAAATGAAAATGAAAAAATGAAAAACCGAAAAAACCGAAGGTTTTTGAGGTTTTCATTTTTATTTTTATTTTCATGTTTTATTTTCATGTTTTATATTTTATTTTCATTAAGTTATCTTACGATAAAATGGTCTGGAAAAAACAAATTTGAGGCATTTTTAGTATTTACAAGTGTTTTAAAAGTTTTTCATTTCTTGACACTTTTGACAAATTGACATACTTTTGTCACTTTTATGACAAATTGACATTTCCTTTGACATTTCTTGTCGATTTTTGTCAAATTGTCCATTATCACATTTGACTATTAATATTTTCCGACAATATACCGACAATCCTAGACGAATTGACTTTAATCCAAGACATTACCTGAAAAGGAAACATGGAACGCAAATAAAGTATAGCTATTTAACCTTTACCGAGTTAAGCTTCCTATTCGGATTAATCCAGTAGGAATTACCGGGAAATTTAAAGTATAATGGAAGTTATTTTTTTTTCCTGTGAGATTTTGCAGCCATTTTATTTTAAGAAGGAGATATAGAGGGGGTTTTGAATATACTATAGCTATTATAAGTATAAGTACATACTATAAGTACATACTATTACTCATTATTACTACTCATTATTACTTACCTTTTAAATAACCCTCTAAATTTTCTCACTTTCTCAGTAATATTTTTTCTCAGTAATATTAAATTCTCGCTAAATCCTCACTAAATTTGATTATTTCTCAGTAATTTCTCACCACTTTCTCATTAATTTCTCAGTAATTTCTCACTAAATCTCAAAATCTCACTAAACTCTCAGTAACTTCTCAGTAACTCCTCACTAAACTGTCACCTTTTTCTCATTACTTTCTCACTAAAACCTCAGTAACTTCTCACTAATCACATTACTTTCTCACTAAAACCTCACCACTTTCTCGTTAATTTCCCTACTTTCTCACTAATTTCACTAAAACCTCGCTAATTTCTCATTAACTCCTAATTATCTTCACTACAAATTGCTCAAACAATGATATTCAGTTAAATAAAGAGATACGTCGATATAAGAGCATCATACGAGCAAAGCGAGTATGATAAACGATTTAAACGATTTAAAGCGTAAAAGCGTAAAACTACTTAAAATCACTAAAACGCTTAAAATCACTAAAATGATACATTTACTCGAAAAACGCTTAAAATCACTAAAACGAGATTTACTCAAAAAACGCTTAAAACGAAATTTACTCAAAAAACGCTTAAAACGAAATTTACTCAAAAAACGCTTAAAATAATTAAAACGAGATTTACTCAAAAATCACTAAAACGCGATTTACTCAAAAAACGCTTAAAATAATTAAAACGCATTTTACTCAAAAAACGCTTAAACGCATTTTACGAGCTACGCTCGTAAAATGATACGTATTACTCGCTACGCTCGTAAAATGGCACGTTTTATTCGCTTCGCTCATAAAACGCGATTTGTATTATTCGCTACGCTCATAATACAAATCTTCTTTCCGCCTCCTTCCAATTAATCACATTCCAAATCGCCTTAAAATAATCAACCTTTACATTCTGATACTGCAAATAATACGCATGTTCCCACGCATCAATCGCAACCAACGGAACCAAACTCCCACCCACGGTATCCTGATTAGCAGTAGTAACCACATCCAAGCTCCCTCCATTCTCCTTATTCTTCACAATAAACGCCCAACCCGAACCCTGAATCCCCGCCAACTTTGCATTGGTCACGTTTTTCAAGCCTTCCAAGCTTCCATACTGTTCCACAACCTTCTGTGCAAACTCGGAACTTTCCGAGAATTCGCCCCCACCCTGGCTTGGGGGAGCCAAGTTCTTCCAAAAGAGACAGTGATTGGTGTACCCTCCGCCGTGAAAGTTGATTGCTTTTTGGAGCTCAATGGTTTTCTTCACGTCTCCCTTGTGCTTTGCTTCGAGCTGTTGCTCAATGGCCGTGTTGTAACCAGTCACATAGGTTTGGTGGTGCTTCTTGTAGTGGAGCTCGTTGATCTGGCCAGAAATGTATGGTTCCAACGCGCCAAAGTCCCAGTCGAGGTCAGGAAGGGACACCTTGGTTCGGATGGAGGTGTACGAGATGGATTGAGTGTTTCTGAGCGTGCGGAGGGTGGTTCTAGTGAGCATGTTGGGTGGTTGTAAATCGAACTTTTTGAGGAGAAAAAGGGAGAATTATTTGGTGCGAATTTCGAGCGAATTTCGAGCGGAGCGAGAAATGAGTCATTAATACTTTTTCGAGCGTAGCGAGGAAAAGTGAGAGCAATTGAATATTAGTGAGAACTTTTTTGAGCGTAGCGAGAAAAAGTGAGAAAAAATGAAGGACTTTTTCTAGCGTAGCGAGAAAAAGTGAGAGAGCAATTGAGTATTAGGGAGAAAAAGTGAGGCAGCAATTGAGTATTAGGGAGAAAAAATGAGACAGCAATTGAACTTTACAGAGAAAAAAGGAGAGCAAATGAATTTTACGGAGAAAAAAGGAGACAACAATGGAATATTAGGGACAAAAAATGAGACAACAATTGAATACTTACGTAAAAAAAGCGAGAGCAATTGAGAGAAAATGAGGAGCTTAGGGAAAAAATAGGAGCAAGTAAATATTAGGGAGAAAAAGGAGACTTAGGGAGAAAAATGAAAGACTTTTATGACGTAGCGAGAAAAAAAGGAGAGCAATTGAGAGAAAATGAATATTAGGGAGGAAAAGAGGAGACAGCAATTAAGAAAAAATGAATATTAGGGAGAAAAATGAAGGAGCAATTGAATATTACGGAGAAAATAAGAGCCAATGAGAAAATGGAGAAATGCGATTAGGGAGAAAGGATAAGAGCAATCAATAGTAATAGAGACATACGAAAGGAGCAGCAATTGAGTAATCAGGAGAGCAAGAAAATGAAAAAATATTACACGTAGCAATGGCAATAATAACATATTAAATATGATGAGTAAGAACTGGCTATATCGAGGAATAAATGTGTAGTTTGAAAGGAATGCTGAATAATAAGTCGGTGATAAGGAAAAAATGAAACAAAGCGTAGAAGAGTCAATTAGGGAGAAAAAGAGTCAGGGAGAAAAGAATTAATTAGCGAGAACTGAGAAGGTATTTAGGGAGAAAAGATGGAGAAAAAAAGGATTTAGGGAGAACTGAGAATCTATTTAGGGAGAAAAAAGAATGAGTTAGGGAGAAAAAAGAATTAGTTAGGGAGAAAAAGCTTGAAAAAAGAATCAATTAGGGAGAAAAAGCTCGAAAAAAGAAGATTTAGTGAGAACTGAAAATGATTTAGCTCGAAAAAGATCGAAAAAGTAATACCGAGAAATACCGAAAATAGCGACTTTAACATTTCTGGCTAATGTGGAAATCCATTGATACTCGATAAAAACGAACCAGCAACATTTCCATTAAAACTTCACATGTAAAATGTCATGCAAAACGTATTGTTAGTCTTATTGTTTATTGTTCTATTCATAATAGAAAGAAAATATAAAGAAAAAGAAAAAGAAAAAGAAGAAAATAAAAAGTAGATACAAAAAATTCGACCAAAGAAGAAAAATTGAAAAATATGAATTTTCTGCAAAAAAGAATAAAAAATAAAAATGAAAATGACTAAAAAATGAAAATCATTAAAAAATAAAAAAGAATATGAAAAAATATTTAACAATGAAGAAAATACAATAATACCCTTATACCCTTATAATACCTATATAATACTATAATACTATTATAAACAATTGCTTGTTTTTATTTCGTAAATTGTTATAATGATTGTTTTTATTTCCTTATAATTTTTATTTCCTTATAATTTTTATTCCTTATAATTTTTGATTTTTTTCAAATTTTTCATTTTCCTCATTTTAAAATTTTTCACTTTTTTTCAAAATCACAGAGTTTACGTTTCTGAAAAACTAGTGGTATACTAAATAATTTAGAAATGTTAATATAAGTTTAATATAAGTTTAGTATAAGTTTAGTATAATATCCTATATTATCTTATAAACAGAAGTAAACCCAACTAATATAAACTCAAAGTACTTGAAAGATGAGATAACTAATATAACTAATATAACTAATATAACTAATATAACTAATATAACTAATATAACTAGTATAACTAGTATAACTAATATAGCTATATTCTAATATTTGGATATTCTTAATATTTGAGAAAATCAAATGGCTGCGAAAAATGAAATTCAAAAAAAAAGTACAAAATTATAAATCGAACTGTGATATATTACTAAAAAATCGAGTCAGTGTTAAATAAGCGAAGCTTGTTGTTCTAATGAGTTTTTTAGTTTTTTAGTTTTTAGTTCTTTCCTCTTTATTTTATGAAACCCCCTAAATTTTAAAACCCCCTAAATTCAAAAAACCCCTTAAAATTCAAAAAACCCCTAAAATTCAAAAAAAACCCTAATTTTTGAAAACCCCCTAATTTTAAAACCCCCTAATTTTAAAACCCCTTAAAATCTTCTAATAATTAACCTATAATATTTTTTTATGTTTGATTTTTTTGAACACTAAATATAAAGTATTATAAAGTTTATATAACGAAAGTCTCTTTTAGAAATATAGGAAATGAATATCATATAAACTAAAACCTTTAATAGAAATTTCCTTATCTAGTTTTCCATTAAACTATTAGATAAGTTTATCCGGTAAACTTTGAATAGAAAGTAGAATTGTTAATTTAATTTATTTTGTAATTTAATCATTTTTAATTTAATCATTTGTAATTTAGGGGTTTTCGTATTTATTCAAAACCCCCTTTTTAAAAAATTAATAAGAATTATCTAAAGATAAAAGAATTCTTAAAAATAACATATATTAAATATAAAAGTATCCAAATAAAATAAGAAGTATATCTTAATTTTTAGAAATCTTATTATCTTAACAGAATAGTGATAATTATAAGAAAAAAGAGAATGAGATAAATGAAAATATAAAAATATTAAATTATTAGAATCTGAATTTAAATAAATATTTTTATAATAAATAGAAAAATAACTAAACTGACTATTACTAGTATATAATTTCCAATTCCTAAAATTTTATTAATAACAATTTATTTTCGCATTTGGCTGCAAAAAAATACAAGAAAAAAATAAACGTAAAAAACGTAAAAATACACGTTTACTTATTATAAAAAAAATCTTCAGATTCTATGGCGTATTATTTTAATAAGAATGACCTTTTACTAATATTAAATGTACTCTTTTAATTTTACTCTTAAAATTTATATTCATTTTTAAATCTATACATTTACCATTTCTTTAATTTTACCTTTTCTTTATTTTCTCTATAAAATTTCTAATCATAAAATAATATATTCCTTATAAATATTATTAGATTTGATTTTTTAACATTTAAAGAATTTATTAGAATATCTTTTATTTCTAATGAAATTCAATTAATGAATTAAAACATCAGAAAAAAAAAAGACAATAAAATGAAGTATCAAGGAAATACGAATAAAAAGTTAAAAATAAGAAAAATGAGATATACTTATTATTTATATACTTTTCTTCATATACTTAATTGTAGGTAAAAAGCAAAATGGCTGCAAAAAAATAACTAAACTAATAACTAAAATAATAATTAGCACTTTAACGAGTTTACGCTTTTTATAAAATAAAATCATTTACCCCCTAAATTCACAACCCCTTTATAAATTTATAATGATAAATATAATACATTAACTGAAAATTTCACCTAATAATTAATATAATTTTTATTATCAAGAAATAACCAGGATTTACTTGGATATTATACTTTTTTCTTATAACAGATATAATAGATATATACCTCTTTTAGTCTAATTACGTAAATATAGAATATAAAGAATAGAATATAAAACAGACTTTTCCTTATAAAGATCTTATAGTTAAGATGTATACTTTATTAGGTATACTTTATTAGGAATATTAGGCCTTGTAAATAAAACCCCCTAAATTTAAAAACCCCCTTTTTCAAAAAACCCCTAAATTTAAAACCCCTAAATTTAAAACCCCTAATTTAAAAACCCCCTAATTTTAAATTCTTCAACTGATCATAACTAGGAAAATTAATAATTAAAAATATTACTTATAGTATGTATTTAATAATATCATGATATCTCCTTTTATACTTATAATAGATATATTATATAATGCTTTTAAATAAATTAACGTAAATAATTTATTATAAGATTCTTTTATTAAAGCATATTTTATCTAAAAGAATAAAAAAAATGAAAAAAAAAACATGAAAATAATTTAAAAGAGTAAAACATCTTTATTTATCTCTTGTATAAAAATATAACAAGTATAAACTCAATAAAGAAAAAGCGTTAAATAAAAAACGTTAAATAAAAAACATTTAAATATCAAAAGTATAATGAAAAATAGTTAAAATACAATTAAGTAAAGTTAAAATTAAGGAAATAAAAAATTACAATAGTTACTGGTTTTTTTTAATGTGATTTTATTTAAATTCTTATATTTTTAAAAGAAATTTTATACAAAAATCTTCAATTTTTAATACAAAAAAATGAAAGTCATTTTTGTGTCTTTTACTTTTTTTATCTTTTATAAAATTTTTGCAGCAATATGAAAATAAAAAAATTACTTAAATATGAAAATTCACTTAAATATGAAAATAAAAAACCCCTAAAATAAAAACCCCTTAAAATTTTAAACCTCAATTTTAATTTATAGAAGTGAAAAATTATACAAGTAAAAGTTTATAGAAAAATTTATAGAAGTGAAAATAATTAAATTGTTAATTGTTAATTATTTAAATATTTTCTTAATTAGTGTAAGCGTAATATAAGAATTATCAATATAAGAGCAAATTAGAATATAAACTTAACAGAAATTAAGGAAGAAATTAGAAATAAATAGAAAAATTAATATAACAAGTATAATAAACTGAAAAATAGATTTAAAACGTTTACGTTTTTTGTTTTTACCTTTTTATATTTTATGTCAAAAATTTAAACTTTAAAAAATTTCAAAAATTTACTAAAATTTTGCAGCCATTAAAAATTTTCTTACTAAAAAACGTGTAAAATCACTTATAAATCGTGCAAAAAAGACTAAAACTAAAAAAAGACCTAAAATAAGCTAAAACAAGTTTCACATTTAACTATTTCTAACTCGTTTCTACATTTAAGAACTTTAAATATGTAAAAATTTATCTTTTTAAGGTATTTTATAAGTTTCCTTTTTAGGTATTTTATATTTTCTTTTAGGGGTTTTAGGGGTTTTTTATTTCCAGATTTTTTTAAAAAAACAGGGGGTTGAAATTGGGGGGTTGAAAATTGGGGTTTTTTTATTTTTCCAAAAAAAATAAGGAAATACAAATAATTAATAATTAACTAAACGATTTAAGTTAAAGAGGAATTTGTAAAATAAATCTTTCTTTACATTTATGAAGAAATGATAGATCTAAAAATCGTCCTTTAACTTTTTTGCAGCCATAAAAAAGAAAAGATGCGAAAATTATTAAAAGATCGTTTATTCTTTTTTCTTCTTTTCATTTTTTCATAAAAAGATCTAAAATAAGTAAAAAAATTTCACTTTAAACTTTTACTCTTAACTAAAAATGTGTAAAATCATGTAAAATAAGATAAAAAAAATTACTCACTTCTAAAAAACTTTTAACTACTAAAAAACTTCTAAAAAAGACCAAAAGACTTAAAAAAGTTAAAAACTTAAGTGGATCTTTTTTAAAGAGATTTTAAGAGAAATTGTAAAAGACTAAAGACCTAAAAATCACTTATAAATAATCCAAAAAAGACCTAAAAATTTGTAAAATTGATCAAAAAAAACTAAAAGTTTAAAGAAAAATCGCAAAAATCGCGAAAAATCACAAACAAATAAAAAACTAAAAAAGAAGAAATTCGTTTCCCACTTTTCACTCTTTTCTAACAAATTTAAACGGTTAAACTGAAAATTACTTATTTCACTTATATCACTTATAAATCAACTATAAATCCACTAAAATAAGCTTAAAAAACTCTTAAATTACTAGAAAATCACCTAAAAAGACCAAAAACAAACAAAAAATCAACTAAAAATCAACTAAAACTAGAAAAACAAATTTCTCTCATTTAACTCATTTTAGAAAAAGTCGTTTCTTCTAAACTTTCACTTTAGAGAAAAAATCATCAAAAAAAGACCTAGAAAAGACCTAAAAAAGACCAAAAATAACCCACAAATAACCTAAAACTCACTCGAAAACGTTTAAAATGATTTAAAGTGAAAACCGTGAAAATTCACTTATAAATAAGCAAAAAATTAACTAAAAATGATCTAAAAATGTGTAAAATCCAAAAAAGTTTTAAAAGTGAGATATCACTTATAAATTCCATCTAAAAATCACTTATAAATAAACTAAAAGAACCTAAAAGATCCAAAAAAGATCTAAAAATCAACCAAAAATAGAAAAATATCGCTTCTAAACATTTAAACTCTTTTAAATTATTAGAAAAAACATGAAAACTCAACTAAAAATTACTTAAAATAAATCAACTAAAAAATCCAAAAATCCAAAAATGCACAAAAAAAACGCAAAAAAAGTGTAAAAATGTGAGATATCACATATAAAAAAGACCTAAAAAACAACTAAAAAACATCTAAAAATCACTTATAAATAAAAAAGACATAAACATAAACTCTTAACTAATAAAAACGTCATGTAAAATCACTTAAATATCACTTAACTAAAAAAGACTAAAATAAATAAAACAAGATTCATTCATTTTTATAACAAATTTGTTCTTAAACAGATTTAAAGAGAAAAACGTGAAAATCACTATAAATTGAAAAATCACTTATAAAAAGACTAAAAAATCACTTATAAATAAAAATGACCAAAAACTTTAAACAGAAAAACGAGAAAACGAGAAAAAAGTGAGAAATCACATAAAAAAAAGCCAAAAAACTCTAAAAACTTTCTAAAACTCACTTCTAAACTTTTACTCTTTTAACTACGTGTAAAATCCGTATAATCACTTAAATATCAAGTAAAAACTAAAATTGAAACATAAAACGTTTAAAATAAAGAGAAAACCATCTAAAATCACTTTTATAAAAACTAAAAAAACTTAAAAGTGAAACAAAAAACTCATAAAAAAAAGAAAGATGCAAAATGTGAGATATCATAAAAGACTAAAAACAAACAAAAACTACCTAAACGACTTTAAAACGCTTTAACTACAAAAAACGTGTAAAATCAACTAAAATAAGCTAAACAATTTTCACTCATTTCTACATTAAAGAGAAATTAATTGTAAAAGACTAAAGACCTAAAAAAGACAAAAATCAACTAAAAGACTAAAAACTAAAAAAGTGTAAAAACAACAAAACGAGTTTCTCATTTTGTGAAGTTTGGGTCTTTTTTTGAAGTTTGGATCTTTTTCTGAAGTTTGGATCTTTTTCGTTTTTGAGATTTTAGCTGCAAAAAAGTGAGAAATCACAAAAAAGACATAAAAAGATCTTAAAATAATTTAAAAAAACCTAAAAACTCTCTAAACGACTTTAAAACTCTCTAAAAACTTTCTCAAACGTTTAAAATGCTTTAAAAATGTATAAACTCACTAAAAAGACTAAAAGTAAAAACTTCATTTCACTCGCTAAACGTAAACTGTTTGAGAAAATAAAAATGATTAAAATGATTAAAATGAAAAAGTTGAAGAAAGTGAAACTTTTTTAACTCATTTTAGGCGCCTTTTCGGAAGTTTGGGCCTTTTAAGAGAACATATAAAACAAAAAAACATAAAAAGACCTTAAAACAAGCTAAACCCTCTAAAAAAGACCTAAAAACAAGAAGAAAACTAATTTAAACTTTAACTAATAATGTCATTTAATCAACTAAAAAAGACTAAAAAAGGTGTAAACCCTTATTTCACTCAATTTCTGAAGTTTGGGTGTTTTAAATTGAAGTTCGGGCCTTTTTCGATTTTAATTCTTTAAAGAGAAGTTGCAAAAAAAGTGTGCACATATAAAAAAGACCTAACAAAAAAACACATATAAATCAAAATAAAAAGACCTAAAACAATTCAAAGACCTTAAAACTAATTTAACTCGTTTCTAAACATAAACCTAACTACTAAAACGTGTAAATGTGTTCTTCCATTTAATTCACTATTGCAGTTTGGGTCTTTTCCATTTTTAGGAAATGGTTGCAAAAATTGAAAATACATATAAATCAAAATAAAAAGACCTAAAACAATTCAAAGACCTTAAAACAAATTTAACTCGTTTATAAACATTGAAAACTTTTTTAACTACTAAAAAATATGTAAATGTGTAAATTCTTCCGTTTCTCTCATTTAATTCTCATACTGTTGCAGTTCGGGCCTTTTCCGTTTTTAATTCTTTAAAGAGGAAATGCAAAAAGTTGCAAAAAAAAAAAAATTGAGCTATCACATAAAAACAAGCCAAAATCACAGACCTAAACTCACTTCTAAACTTTACTCTTAACTAAAATGTGTAAAATCACTTATAAAAAGACTAAAATTTTAAGAAACGAGTTCCACTCATTTAACTCATCCTAATTTTCTGAAGTTGGGGTCTTTTTTGATGAAGTTCGGGTCTTTTCGTTTTAAAAGATTTTAAGAAGCTGCAAAAAAAAGAGAAATCACTTCTAAAAAAGAACATAAAAAAGAACATAAAAAGACCTAAAACAAGCCAGAAACAAGTTAAGCTCGCTTCTAAACATTTACTCTTTTCACTATTAAAAATCAACTAGAAATGTGTAAAAAGACTTAAAACTAGAAGAAACAAATACAACTCATTTCCTGAAGTTCGGGCCTTTTCAGCTTCAGAAATTTGGGCCTTTTTTGATTTTTTCATTTGATGTTCGGGCCTTTTCCAATTTTTTTCCCTGAAGTTCGGGCCTTTTCCTTTTAAAAGAAAGGCTGCAAAAAAAAGAGAGATAAAAAAAGACAATAAAACATCATTAAAACAGCAAAAAACAAGTAAAAAACTATCTAAAAAGACCTAAAACAAGCCAGAAACAAGCTTAACTCAATTCTAAACATTTTAAACTCTTTTCACTACTAAAAAATGTGTAAATATTAAAAATAATTTCCGTTGCAGTTTGGGCCTTTTCTGTTTTTTTGAAGTTCGGGCCTTTTTCGATCTTTTTATTTGAAGTTCGGGCCTTTTCTGAAATTTTAGCTGCAAAAAAATGAGAGAGAAATCAGATAAAAAAAGGCATAAAAACTCATCTAAAACACATATAAATCAACAAAAAAATAACAAAAAAACTATCTAAAAAGCCCTAAAACAAGCCAGAAACAAGCTTAACTCAATTTTATACATTTAGAACTCTTTTAACTACTAAAATCACTTAAATATCAAATAATATCATTTAAATATCACTAAAAAGGCTAAAAACAAGAAGAAACGAGTTTCACTCGTTTCTTAAAAAAGTGAAACTTGTTTCACTCATTTCTAAAGTAAAACTCGCTTCGCTCTCTTTGCTTGTTTTCTCGAATGTAAGAAGAAATTCGCTTCGCTTGTAAAAAGTATAAGAAACATTTTCTGAAGTTCGGGCCTTTTCAGCTTCAGAAATTTACTCATTTTTTGAAGTTCGGGCCTTTTCAGTTGCAGTTCGGGCCTTTTCCGATTTTTTCATTTGATGTTCGGGCCTTTTCAGTTGCAGTTCGGGCCTTTTCCGATTTTTTCATTTGATGTTCGGGCCTTTTCCGATTTTTTTCTGTTGAAGTTCGGGCCTTTTAAGATTTTGAGGAAATGGTTGCAAAAAAAAGTAAGATCACATAAAAAAAAGGCATAAAAAAGGCCTTAAAACATATATAAAACAACCTAAAAACAAGTAAAAAAGACCTATAAAGAACCTAAAACAAGAAAAAAATCGCACTTAATCATTTAAAACTCTTTTCACTACAAATATCATTTAAATATCAAATAATATCATTTAAATATCACTAAAAAGACTAAAAACAAGCTAAAAAAGACTAAAAAAATGAGTGAAACAAGTTTCACTCATTTCCAAAGTAAAACTCGCTACGCTCATTTCACTTGTAACTCGCTCGCTTCGCTCGCTCGTTACATCCTCTCCACCGGGGTCAACCCCAACAACCGCATCCCATTCCACAACACCTGCCTAGCACTCACATACAACGCCAATCTCGCCACCGCCAACGCCTCCTCCTGTCCCGCTACCCATAAAATATCATAGCACTGCGAAACCACATGTGAAACACTAAATAAATACGTAACTATAGTAGACGGCTCATTATTCTTCACCGCACGACCAATCACATCTGGGTACTGGGCCAAAATGCGGACGAGATTCTCCGCGCACGGCTCCGTCAAGCGGCTTAAATCCGCCTCCGCGAGATCTCCGCCATAGTTAAATTTTCGCTCGACGGATTTAAGACGCGAGTGCGCATATTGCAAATACGGCCCGGTATCGCCCTCAAAAGATAACATTCTTTCCCATTTAAACTCGTAGTTGTTAATTCTTTTTGCCTGCATATCCTGGATCATAACCGCGGAGACTCCGATGAGATCCGCGATCTTTTCCGGGTTTTCAATTTGCGAATATTTATGCTCGTTTTTCTTCATAACGTCGTGCATTTTATCCCGAGTTTCTTCGAGAATATGATCGAGAAATACAACTGTTCCATTACGGGTAGACATTCCTTCCACCATTCCAAAGTTGATATGTTCTAAACGATTAGCCCAGGACATTCCAGACTGCTTAAGAATCTCAAAAAACTGTTTTACATGAAGATCCTGTTGAGAAGCTATGACGTATATCATTTTATCGAATTTATACTCGTCATATCTTTTACAAGCTTCTCCAACGTCACGTGTGAGGTAAAGAGAAGTTCCATCCGATTTCTCAACCAAACACTTTCCAAGTTTCTTACTAGAAAGATCAATAAGTTTAGCTCCTCTATCTATATGAACCAATCCTTTATCTTCAAAGATTTTCGTTACACTTTTCATTGATTCTTGAGAAACTTGGGATTCTCCGGAGTATACATCGTACTTTATGTTTAACCTAGCGTATGTATCAATATACTTATCAATGGATAAACTTCTGAATGTTTTCCACATTTCCAACGCTTCTGGATCTCCGTTTTCCATTTTTTTGAAATACGCACGAGCCGCATCGTCGGTAGCGCTGACGTCATTTTCGGCTTTTTCCGTTTTTATGTCCTGATTGATTTTCACGTAAACTTCGAAAAGATGGTTTATTGGGTCGGACTTTAGCTGTTCTTGGGACCCATACTTGTTAAACCCGACAGCCAAAACACCATACTGTTTTCCCCAATCTCCGAGGTAGTTGACACGTGTCACCTTCCACCCAGTAATATCGTATAAATTAGAAATAAATCCTCCAATGATTGTAGACCGTAAATGCCCCGCGTGAAAAGGCTTTGCTATGTTAGGCGAGGAAAACTCAACAATCACACTCTTCCCTTCTCCTAAAGGAAGATACCCGTACTTTTCCTTTCTAGCCAAAACGTCGGAGATAACCAACTTGTGTAAAATCTGCGGCGAGAAAAAAAATTGTAAAAACGCGCCCTCGGCTTTTACGGCGCTAAGCAAACTTTTTTTTTCAAATTTGGAACTCCATTCCACAGCCTTTTCTTTGGGATTGATTCCTTTAAGACGGAGTCTAGGAACGGGAATAATCAAGTCTCCTTTGTCAAGAGTACTAGGAGTGTCAAGGGATTGGAAGATTATATCTTCGGAGACATCGGAAATCCGATGGAGCTCAGAAGCAATGTAGTTTCTCATGATATCAACAACATTGTAGCTGGGATTGGATAAGGGATGGGAATAGCCGAGGTTAAGGCTTTCAAGGCTGGAGCTTAGCGAGGTCATGTTTGAAAACGAACGAAGTGAGTTTTCAAATGGTGCTTTAAATGTTCTTTTATTTAAAACTTTGGTAAATTCACCTGAAACTTTGGAAAATCTCTGACTCAGAAAATTTGGAAAAAATTTGTGCATGGATTTAAAAATTTTGGGTGAGAATTTGAAATGAGGGAAACACGTTGAAGTTTGGGTGTTTTGGTGAAGTTAGGGTCTTTCGTTGAAGTTCGGGCCTTTTAATTTTACGTTGAAGTTAGGGCCTTTCAGTATATACTTTTTTTGGGCCTTATATATTGAAGTTCGGGTGTTTTAATCATTTGAAGTACGGGCCTTTTCGTAAATGTAGATTTTTTTTGGGCCTTATATATTGAAGTTCGGGCCTTTCAGTATATACTTTTTTTGGGCCTTATATATTGAAGTTAGGGCCTTTTCAGTTTTTGAAGATCGGGCCTTTTCGTAAATGTTTTTTTTTTGAGCCTTATATATTGATGTATGGGTGTTTCTTATATGTTGAAGTACGGGTGTTTTTGTATATATTAATTTTGAGTCTTATTTGTTGAAGTTCGGGTCTTATATTGTAGATGGGCCTTTTATTGAAGTTCGGGTCTTATATTGTAGATGGGCCTTATGTATTGATGTATGGGTGTTTTGGTGTCTATTATATTTAATCCTTATGTATTGATGTATGGGTCTTTTTTATGTACTGTATTTGAGTCTTATTGAAGTTCAGGTCTAATTTTATTTGAGTCTTATTTGTTGATGTATGGGTCTTTTGATATATCACATTTGAGCTTTATAGTGAAGTTAGGGTTATAATATATTTGAGCTTTATGTTATTGGTCTTATAACTAGGCTTATATAGTTAATGTGTTTATACTCTTGAAGAATAGGAAGGGTTGTATATAATGTTATAGGTAATGTAATAGTACTGTTGTTTGATCTTTCTGCTTTATGTTAATAGTGTTTATACGTATGACTCTTACTGTTGTAGTTAGGGTGTTTTTATTATGTGTTGATGTTTGGGTGTTTTCGTATATATTGCTGTTTGGATCTTTTCGTGAAGTTTTTTTTTTGTAAATTCAGGTTTTTTTTTAATGGGTTTTTTCATTTAATGAGTTTTCTTAATTAATGGGTTTTTTTATTTAATTATAATTTCTACGTTTCCTATTTAGTTAAATTTAGATAATTCTTTCATTATGTAAATGAAGGTTCCTTATACAATAAAGAGAATATACGAAGAGAATCATTTAGTTTATAATTTAGGGGTTTTTCAATTTAGGGGTTTTTAATTTAGGGGGCTTTTAATTTAGGGGGTTTTTAATTTAAGGATTTCATATACTTTTTTTTATTTCCATAAACACGAAATAATTTTCAAACAAAACATTTTTTCATTAATTTTGTATTTCCAGATTATAGCGTAAAGAAAAACGTATAAAGTAAAATAAGTGTATTTTATATTCGTTACTTGTTTATATACCAGTAATTTTAGTATAAAATGATTCTATTTTAGTAAAATGATTATATTTTAGTACTTCTTGTTATAATTTTGTTATAATTTTATTAGAGCTCTAAAAATATCAGAAATTCCTTAATAAAGTATTTTTAAATGGTTGCAAATTTTAAGGTTAAGAGTCACAATAAAGTACCATACAATAAAGAGAATTTCTTGAATAAATATAAACTTATAACTATAAGAAAATAAGGAAAATAATAAGGATACGATTTTTTTTTTCAAGTTTTCAGGATTAATAAAATCATATAAAAAACATCCAAACCGCAAAATCCATAAAATACTTAACATATATTAAATACTCTACATATATAAAATCTATTAAATACTCTACATATATAAAATCAAAAGAATAAATAACATAATCTGAAATATATTAATATATAATATCTATTAAATACTATATAAACTCTTCTCTTCTCTAAATGTATACTCATTTTTATACATTAATTTTGCAGCCATTTAAGCTTCAAATTAAAATCCAAACCGCAAAATAAATTTTATTAATGATATATCATAAAAATAGAAAAAAAAGAGAATTATAATATATATAACTACCTTAAATTTTTCAGGTGGTAATAATATTTAACTAGTAAGAAAATAAAAGAAAACACTTAATCATTAACAAATTTAAAGCTTTACGTGAAAATAACCTTTATAGTAAAACTGTAAATAAGAAAGATTGAAGAAATAAATACCATAATTATAAAATACATATAAAATACACATAATAATCTATATATAAAATCCATATAAAAAATTTATATATAATACACATAATAATCTATAAAAAATCCATATAAAAAATCTAAATAATACACATAATATTCCAAAACATCCAAACCGCAATACAAATCTGAAACTTTTCCAAAACATCCAAACTTCAATACAAAATCTAATACTTAACATATAATATCTATAAAATAACATATAATATCTATAAAATAACATATAATATCCATTTAATACTTAACATATATCTAGGAAATCCACATATAATATCCATTTAATACTAAACATATATCTAGGAAATCCACATAAACTCTTTTCTAAATTCTCTTTTTATACTTATAAATTATTGGCTGCAAAATAAACTTAAAAACTAAAGAATTTATTATAAGGCAATTACATATAAACATAATAACCGAAAATCACCAGAATTAACAAGAAAAATACTCATCATAAAAATAACTATAAAAAATTCATCAAAAAACTTACTATAAAAATAACTCATCATATAAATAAACCTCATACAAATAACTCACTATATAAAAAAAGGCACGAACTTCACATACAAATAAAAGGCCCAAACTTCACATATAAAAGGCCCGAACTTCAATATAAAAGGCCCGAAAATCAATACATAAAAAAAAGGCCCGAACTTCACATAATAATTAAAAAGGCCCGAAAATCACCATACTAATTTTAAAGACCCCAACTTCAATACATAACAAAAAAACCCGAACTTAATTAAACTCGATACATCACTTTATAAGAAAGACAATTCTAAAATATATAACCTAAAATAAATACTATACTACTTAACTAAGTATACTTTATTAACACTTAATTCTATATATAATAAATCAATACATATAATACATATAATACATATAATACATATAATACATAAAATATCCATATAAACTCCCTATACTCCTTAATCTAAAATATCCATATAAATTCCCTATACTCCTTAATCTAAAACATCCTTACCTCAATATAATAAAACATCCTTACTGCAATATATAACCCAAACTTCATAAAACATCCATACCGCAATACAAAGGCAAAAAATGTGAGTATCAGAGGAAAAGGCCAGAACTGCAACAATAACTTAACTATACAAATAACTTAACTATACAAATAAACTCACTATATAAATAAGACTCGAAATTAACCATAGTAATTAGAAAGACTCGAAAATCACCATAGTAATAAAAGGCCCTTACTTCCTCAAAGAAATAAACTCACTATATAAAAGAAAGACCCGAACTTCACATACAAATAAAAGACCAGAACTTCAAAAAAGACCAGAACTTCAAATAGTAGAAAGGCCAGAAAAATACATATAACAAAACTTCACTATACAAATAAAAGGCCCGAACTTCACATAGTAAAATACTCAGAACTCATACAAATAAAGACCAGAACTCTACATATAAAGACCCAAACTCTACATATAAAAAAGACCCGAACTCTACATAAAACATACCCTTTTTCTTAGCACATAAATACCCTAAAATAAACATAATACGACTTTTTAAAAAGAGGCCTTAAAGAAAACGGAAAGAACTGAAATCATATACATACTAAAAGATCCTGACTTCAATACATAAGAAGGAAAGGCTAGAAATCACATACAAATAAAAGGCCAGAAAATACACATACTAAATAAAATTAACTATACATAAATAAAAGGCCCAAACTTCACATACAAATCTGAAAATACACATACAAATAAAAGGCCAGAACTTCACATACTAAATAAAAGGCCCTAACTTCACATATAAGAGGGAAAAGGCCAGAAAAAAACACAGAACTTCACATACAAATAAACACTCTATAAATAAAAGGCCCGAAAATCAAATAACGAAAAGGCCCGAACTTCAATACAAAATATGGAAAAGGCCCTAACTACAATACATAACGAAAAGGCCCGTAAATCAATATACAATTGAAAGGCCCGTAAATCATAAAACAGAAAGGCCCGTAAATCACATAAAACCACAACATGAACAACACACAGCAACTCGTGGACATGGGCTTCTCGCCCGAACAAGCAGCCAAAGCACTTCATCTCACCAACAACGACCTCGTAAAGGCCATCAACTTCCTTTTCGACGGGTTTGCCCCCGAACCCAACTCGCCCCCTTCGAATGGATGTGAGAGTATTTCGTCCAATGAGAACGAAGAAGCGCCGGGGGTTTCGAATATAGATGAGAATGAGATGAGGAAGGAATACGCTCTGGTTTTTTCAAAATCCGCCGGTTTTTTGGAAAACTACGCTCTTCCGGTGCTTGTTATTTGCTCGAATATCCCGTGTTTTGTAGCCAAAGTGTATTCAAAAGATGCGGAATTCCACGAGCTCTACAGAGAGACTGGTTACAACCAATTTGGAGCACTTTCCGTGCCGCAATCGGTAAAAAGGGCTGATTTATACCGCTTTTTTTATTATGTAGAGCAACTTTTCGGTGTTTTTTCTGAAAATTCAAAAAGACGATTTTTAGACGGATCGAATCTTTTAGAGGTTCTTCCGTTTAAAAGAGAGATGCAGGAGTTGGAAGATCTCCAGGATTTCCTAGATAGGTTATATCAGGTTCTAGATGTAGGGTTGTTTAGTAGTGAGGTGAAAGAGGAGTATAAGGAGTATAAGGAGTATAAGGAGTATAAGTATGAGAAATATGACAAATCGAATGTCGAGAAAAAAAATGACAAGACAAAAAATGAGAAGTCAAATGAAAAGAAAAATGACAGAAAAAATGACAAAAAAAGTGACAAAAAAAATGACAAATCGAGTGACAATTCTCAGAAATTTGACAACTCGCAGGAAAAAAAAGAGAATTTGGAAATCGAAATGGGTGCAAAAAAATCAGAAAACCACGAATTAAATTCATTTAATTCTGAGTCAAATGAATTAACAAACTCAGAATTAACAAATTCAGAGTCAAATGAATCCGATAAACCCGAATCAAATAAATTTGATTCGGATCTTTCGGATTTTGACTCCTCCCAACAAATCCAAATTCTCCCCGTAGACATCGATAGCCGCGCCAAAACCGTACAAAACTCCTTAAATCGTCTTTTCTGGGGCGATCGTTCTAATATCGGCCGCCTTTCTATGCCTAAAATCGCGCCTATTCTCACTATTTACTTTATAGGAGACGAAACTTATGAACCTATAGAAGTTGATGAGTACATTTTTCCTCATATTTATCATTCGAAATTTTCCGATTTGGTGGAGAAAATGGATAAAGAGCGGGAAATTTTACAAATAAAAAGAAATGAGGGGAATTTGGAGAAAATGAAATTAACTTCGTTTGAGGGGAAAAGAGTTTTGGGGGTTTTAAAGCAGGTGGAGAATTTTTTAGAAAATTCGAAAGATTCAGAAAAATCGAAGGATTCAGAAAACTCGAAGAGTTTTCTGAATTCTGAGGTTTTTTTGAATTCTGAGATTTTTGAAAATTCCCAAAATTCCGAATCTTCGAGTTTTTTAAATTCCTCAATTTCTGAAAACCCCCTTAAATTTGAAAACCCCCTTAATTCAAATAAATCCGAAAACCCCCCAAATTCAAACCCCCTAAATTTAAACCCCCTTAAAGAAGAAAACCCCCTGAATTTAAAAAATGAAAATTCTCAAAAGGAAATTACAAAAAACTCGGAATGCCTTTCCGATATATCACAACTAATAACTTCTATTTCCCTGAAAATCAGCGAAATCGACCGGAAATCCAGCGATATTTCGTCTTTAGCGGAAATCCTCGATACCAAAAACAGCGAAAACGTGATTTCGTGTATTTCCGAAAAACTCCCTCGGTATTCTCTTTTCGGAATTATTCTCTCGGATACGGAATATTTCTATAAAAAGGAAACTTGGGTTTATTCCCGGGCCGAGGTTTCCCGAGGAAAAGTCGTAAATTTAGAAACCGAAAGTTTGGAATTTGCAGCCGTTCAAACTTTTGTTCTTGAAAAAAGCGCAGAAAATTTCCAAAACGGGATGGTTTTGATTTATTCGGAGGAAAAAGAAGAAAAAGTGGAAATTCCGGAATATTTGGAAAATTGGATAAAAAGAGATAACGAGTTTTTGGAAAAAAAGAACGAGGAAAAAGAAAAAGAAGAAAAAGAAAACGACTTCAATTACGATTTCGATTATAAAGCGAAAAAACAAAAAAACGATTTGGATTTCTTGGTGGATTTGAATTGATTGCTTATATGAAATAAAATGCTTATTATATAAATGTAGGAAGAAAAAAAAGTTTACTTAAGTTTTCCTTTTTCTAGTAAATGTATTTGTACGTTTATAGTTTTTTTTCTATATTTTCTACTTTTTTTTCTACTTTTTTTGACTCTTTTTGGCGTTTTTTATTTCTATTTTTTTCTACTTTTTTTGCCTTTTTTTCTACTTTTTTTGCCTTTTTTTTTGCCTTTTTTTCATTTTCATTTCTCATTTTTCAATTTTCTTTTTTCTTTTTTCGCCACTTTTTATTTCCGATATTTCCGAAAATAAATTTTTCTTTTCTTAAAAATTAATAATATAAAGTAAATTATCATCTATTTTAAATGGGAACTAATATAGAAAGGAATATTACTAGAGCATAAAATAGTATTCTATTATAAATAGTATATTATATCTAGTGATTCGAAAAAGCAAATTCATTTTATTCCAGGAAAATGTTTAAAATACAAAAACTTGTTTAATATAAGATATAAAAATAAAAAATGCTTTATAAACCTTTAAAAGTGGAAATATTGGATTATTATCAAAAAAACCATAAATAAATTAAAGTTATCTAAAAAAACATTAATCTTTGATTTTTCTTTCTTAAAAACTTTTTGCAGCCAAAAAAAAGTGAACCTTTTATAAAATTTATCAAATTTAGTTCATAATAAAATCGTAAATAAATCAATAGAACCAGAATTTATTATTTTAATTTAAGAATAAAAAAGATTTAAAGATTTAATTAATTTAGGAAATCAAGAAATAGTGAGTTTAATTTAGAAAATAAAATGGGAAAAGTGATTAGAATTAATTTATGAATTTGCTTTTTAGCCATTTTTGAAAAAGTAAAAAATGTTTCGAGTTAAAGAACTTTTTCTATTTAATACTTAAAGATTTTAAATATACTTAAAAGTTTTCAAGTGTAATTTGGAATCGTGAAATCTCAGAAAAAGTTTGAGATTTTGTATTATAAAAATATAAGTAGATTATTTATTAAGAATATAAGTAGAGTCTTTTTGTTAATTGTATGCTCATTTATTAACTATATAAGTATATAACTATATTTAAAATTTTAGTAATTATTACTGAATTTCACTACAAATATTTTGAGTTAATTTTCAGAGTTTGGAAATTTAGAAATTTTGGGTTTAAGGTTTTTGGGTTTTAAGGATTTTGGAGTTTTTTAAATTTAGGGGTTTTAGGGGGTTTTTATTTTAATTTTTTTTTGGAATTTTAGGGGTTTTAATTTTAGGGGTTTTAATTTTAGGGGTTTTTATTTTAGGGGGTTTTTATTTTTGAAATTTGCAGCCACGTTTTAAAAACTTAACACGTTATTTAAAATAATTTTATAAGCTAGGACTTAAATAATAAGTTTATTATGTATTCATTTTATTTAACAACTTTACAATTTGTATTTTTTTGCAGTTTATTTTATTGATTATTGAATTTTATAAAGTGATTAATGAATTTTATAAAGTGATTAATGAAATTAAAATTTATTTAAAGAGGATTAACCTTTTTTATAGGAAATATCTTAAATCTGAAACAAAGTAATTTAAATGTTTCAGGTTTACAGGGATAAGGAATAAGGGAATTTCCAGAAATGGATACTTTTCCAAAAATGGATATTAACCACTTATTAATATATTTTAATTTTTTTTATTATATGTAACATATTAAGTTTTTTATTACTTGCATATTTTTTTAACAATGGTGAGAAATCTGAAACAAAATAATAAAATAAAAATTTAATGTGGTAAAATCAAAAATGTTTTTTGTTTTTACACATTTATTAGTTTTTATTAATTTCGTATTTTATCATTTTATCAGTTTTGTAAGTTTTTTAAATTAGGGTTTTTTCAAATTAGGGGGTTTTCAAATTAGGGGTTTTTTTAATTAGGAGTTTTTTAATAAGGAGTTTTCATTTAATTTTAATAAGGAGATTTATAGAAATATGGAAATATTTTAATTTTCTATACGATTAAATTCAAGGTGATTTTTATGTAGTTATACTGTTTTTATTGTTTAATGTGTATTTATTTTCTTAGTGATATTACATGTATTATTTATTATCAATGAATTTCTCGCTAAATAATTTGTCGCTATTTTCGGTCTTCTCGCTATTTCTCGCTAAATAATTTCCCTAATTTCTCATTTTTCTCGCTATTTCGTTTTTCGGTATCTCAGATTTTCGGTATTCTTGCAATTTTTTCTCGCTATTTATTTCTCGTTAAATAATTCTCGCTAAATAATTTCTCGTTATTTTTGTTATACCAATTTTATAATGAATACTCTATAAGAATTTATAGACCTAACTATATAAATATTCCCTTAAATAGACGTTTTTATTAAAATCATTAAATCAAATCTACACTCGCTATTAGTTCTTACTATTTGTCACTATTTCTCTTTATTCTCGGTATTTCCCATTCCTCTTTATTTTTCACTTTTTCACTTCTCGGTATATCATATTTATTTTTCTCGGTATTTTGAAATTACTATTCTTTTTTCTCGCTATTTTATAATTAGTGCTCTTTTTTTTCTCGCTATTTTTCTCGCTACTTTTTTCTCGCTATTTTTCTCGCTATTTCTCTTTTCCTCGCTATTTTCAAATTGCTATTAAACTAATTTGAACAAAAACTAAACTACAAATATTATACAAATGAGATTTACAAATTATAAAATTGAAAAGTCTTTTCGCGGAAATATCTATAAAGTTTCTTCTTATAATTGATATAATTTGGTTTTCAAATTTAATATAATCGTATTAACTGAAAACTCAGATAAAAGTATAAGTTTTTTTATTTGGGTGCAAAAATAAGAAATTAAAAAATTGTTAAGAAATTGTTTAATACTTAATTTTAAGAACAAAACTAGAAGAGATTTATAATAAAAAATACTTAAAGGAAGAAATTTATAATGAAAATTTATAATGAAAATTTATAAAGAAAATTTATAATGAAAGTTTATAATGAAATTTATAATGAAAGAAATTTAAGAAATCTTCAATAAAAATAAAAATATCATATTCATAGAAAATCATTTTCTCGTTATTATTAATAGTTTTTTCTTTAATGGAAGAAAATTCGTGCGCTACCAAATTTTGCAACAATTTTGCAACCAATTTTTCAAATATTTTAAACTAAACTTTTGTTAATTTGGACAAAATGTTCTAAATAACTACAGAAAAAAGTTAAAGAGGAAAAAAGTTAAAGAGGAAAAAAGGAAAAAGTATATAAGAGAATTAATTAGAGTATTTTGTTTTAGAGAATATGGAAATAAATTGGAAAATTATATAATGAATATAGAAATAAAATGGAAATGAATAGAGAAATGAATATATGGAAATAAAATATAGATATGAAATTTGAAAAATATCTAGCAGATCTATTCTAGTTAATAGTATTCTTAAAATGCTTATATTCTTTTATTTAACTTATATTCTTTTTAATAGCTTCGATTTTTTTTGTGCAAATTTTCAAAGCACAAAAATAACACAAAAAAAATAATAGTTAACACAAAAAAATAACACAAAAAAAACTTATCATTTATTAATTCTTATGAAAATATTTACCATTTTTAAAAAGTGTTATTTTAATTAAGAGATAATATAAGTACACTTTTAACCTTATTTTATTAAAAATCACTAATACTGTTATATGTTGATTTCCTTATATTTAATTTTTTACTTTTCCATTATTATATTTCTCTTCTTACTTTTGATTTTAGTACTTTTTAAAGTTATAAATTTCTAATATTCATCAGTATAATAAATTCGTATTAGAATCTTCTTATTAAACTATATGAGTTAAAATTGACTAAAAAGAATTGAAGATTGTATGTTTTTTTTTCCTTTTTTACTTTTTGATTTTTCATATTTTCTCAAAATTTTGCAGCCATTTTGAAAATAAAAAGAAAAATATAAAAAAAGAAGTAAAAAAGGTTTATAAAAAAATGAGATAAAAATGAATTAAAAAAGAGTTAAAAAAGAGTTAAAGAGTTAGATTTGTATAATTATATATAGTGAGTTAAAAAAGGTGAAAAACGGAAATACTTCAAAATAAAAAGCAAGAAGTCTTGAATATATGTGGGTACTATAGAAAAAGTTTTTATTCTCGGTATTTCATAAAATACTTTCATAATTATTATTCATTTTCTCGGTATTTCTCGGTATTTGTTTCCATAAATCCTCACCAAAACTCCACCACTCTTTTTTTCTCGCTAATTCCAAAAACTTACCGCACTTTTTTCTCGCTAAATTGAAAAAATTACCACGATTCGATCTTTTTTTCGCACTCTTTATTCTCTCTAATCCTCAAAATCCTCGTACTTTTTCTCGCTATTCCAAAAAACTACCACTCTTTTTTCTCACTATTTACACGACTCGATTTTTTTTCTCACTAATTCAAAATACTCGCATATTTTTTTCTCGCTAATTCAAAAAATTACTACTTTTTTTCTCACTACAACTCCACTCGTTTTTTCCGCACCCATCTTTTTTCTCGTTAAATCGTCAGTAATTTGAAAAGTACCACTCTTTTTTCGCTATTTCAAAAAACCACGCACTCACATTTCTCTCTATTTCCAAATACTCGCACTTTTTCTCACTAAATTTAAAAACCTTGCACTCTTTTTTCTCGCTAATCCTCAAAATACTCGCACTTTTTTTCTCACTAATTCTAATACTCGCACTTTTTCTCGCTATTTCAAGAAACCACGCACTCATTCTCTCGCTAATTCGAATAAACTCCCACTCTTTTTTCTCGCTAATCCTCAAAACTCCCCCACTTTCTCTCACTAATTTTCAAATACTCATTCTTTTTCTCACTAACTCAAATCCTTTTCTTCCCGCTTTTCTTCTCCACATACATGTCCTTCCCTGATTTCGAAGAAAACAATCCTTTTGCCACTCCCATAGACCAAGCCCTTCCAGAGGTTAATGGGTGGGCAAGTAATGATAACAATGAGAATAACAATGAATCAATTGATTCATCAATTGATGAATCTACAAACTTAATAAATGATACAAATAATGATCAATCAAATAATGATACATCAAATAATGATACATCAAAAAACGACCAATCAAATAATCAATCTAAAAACGATCAATCCGATCTATCAAATCTCCGACACCTTCTTCCTGAACGTTTTTCCAAATCTTCCATAAAACTCCATCTCCATGCTATTGAAAAGAATAAACTAGGAAACCCCATTCTCCTCTTTTCAGCGGAAATCACAGGCCTTCCTCGGTTTAGACAGAATAAGTATCTTGATGTAAGAAGAACGTACCAAGAAGTTATCAAGTTTAATGAGTATTTAACTGTTTCCAATTTGGAAGTATTTGTTCCTGTAATTCCGCCTGTTAGTGAATATGACTTGCGCTTTCTCTGGCAAGAATGGTTTGATCGGATTTGCGCGAATCCCATTTTGGCACGTGACGAGGAATTTGTTTATTTTATAGAAGCCGATTTCGGATATTCCGTGATAAATTCCGCAAAGAAAACGGCAGTGGCAAGCGGGTTTATGCGCAAAACCCTAAAACAGTTTAGTATTCCCGAGGATAAGTACCAGGATTTAGCGGAATTTAGGCCATTAGCAAAGGGATGGTATATAGAGGGATTGCGCTTACAAAAACAAATGGAAAAACAAGCGAAATGCGTGAAACAAGTCCTGATTGGGAACTACGAGTTTGCGCTGAAAATCGCCGCGTTGGCGAATTCGGAAACCGCGCATCTCGGCATGAAAAATATGTGGGAAAAACTCGCAAAAGTGGTGCAAGTTCATTCGGATTTACTACTTGTTGACAGCGCAAATGATATGTCCAGTTTTGGCGATGCGCTTCTCTGTTTAGCGAGCGATTTCTACCAAATAAAAGAGGCACTAACTAATCGCCACTTGATAATGCGCGAGCTTCTTCAAGCAAACGCGCAAACCCGCGCGAAAAGCGCATCCCTTGAAAAACTCAAACAGAAAGCCGCGCTCGACCCGATTCGGGCAGACGAGGCATTGCGCTCGCTCGAGTATGCGAAAAAAACGGCGCAATCCTTGGAACTCCAAGTAAAGCGCATCTCCTGCGAAATGCGCATCGAAAAAACGCACGTGCTCGCATTCACAGAGCTCAAAATCAAAAGAAGCTTGAAAAAATTGACCCTTTGTAAAGTGGAACATCACCGGAAAATGTTGAAACAACTCGAGGGAATCCGCTTGGACGTGCGCATTGTAGATGAACGAGGAGGTCTTTCCAGGTTAAATAGAGATAACTTGTCGAGTTTAAAGCATAATCTTGCGAGTTCTCAGGCAGGAGGAGATGCGTGGTCTTCGAGAACGTCTAGGCTGTTGAGAGAAGAGAGGAAGGTGGTGGTGGAAGAGGTTGTGGATGCGAAGAACGTGGCGAGTTTGTTAGGAGTGGCTACGTTTTAGGTGAAGTTTGGGCCTTTCTCTTATATATTGAAGTTTGGGCCTTTTCCATTTTATGTATTGAAGTTTGGGCCTTTTGTATTTGATGTAAGGATCTTTTTTCTGGAGTTAGGGCCTTTTTTAGTGAGGTTTTTTGAAGTGCGGGTCTTTTGAAGTCTGGGCCTTTTTTGAGTCTAGGCCTTTTTTTCGGCCTTTTATGTTTTTGAAGATCGGGCCTTTTTTCGGAATTTCGGATCTTTTATGTTTTGGTTAGAATCTTTTTTTTGATGCGAGGATTTTCTGAAGTTAGGATCTTTTTTGAAGTTTGGGCCTTTTTTGAATTTGGATCTTTTTTGAGTCTAGGCCTTTTTTGAAGTTTGGATCTTTTGTTTTTTTGAGGTTACGATTTTTTCTGATGATTTGAGGTTTTAATTTTGAAATTATGATATATGTTTAAGTTATGATTTATATTTAAGTTACGATTTATATTTAAGTTATGATCTATATTTAAGTTATGATCTATATTTAAATTACGATATAAGTAAGTTACAATCTTAATTTTTATGTAACGATGTTTTCGTGATAAACTGATAAATAGTATTTGTAACTTTTCATTTCTAAGAGTTGTATGGGTTTATGGTAAGTAACTTTCTTATTCTTCATTTATTTGCTCTTATTATTTTGGATCTTAATTGTTTATTGGATTTTCAGGTATGAAGTACATTTATTGGATTTTTAGTTATTTGGATTTCTTCCTTTTTTGCAGCTATATTTGCATTTTGGATGTTTTGCTTGTATATTGCACTTTGGATGTTTCTTCTTATATATTGAAGTTCGGATGTTTTTTATGATTGCACTTTGGATGTTTTTTATTATTGCACTTTGGGTCTTTTTTTACTTTTGGTCTTTTTTTACTTTCAGTTTTTTTGCACTTTGGATGTTTCAAAACATCCTTACTGCAATAATTAAAAAATGGAAATTTCAATAATTTGAAAAGTCTTAAAAACTGAAAAGTCCTAAAAACTGAAAAGTCCTGAAAACGTGAAAACGTGGAATAATTAGAATTTTTAAATGTATTATATTTGAATATGAAACTTTTAATACGTGTGGGAATATAAAGTTATATTACTTTTTAGTACTTTTTTTATATATAAATATAAAATGAAGAGTATAAGAAGAAGAGTATAAGATGTAAATTACAATAAATAAAAGATATAGAGAAATTTCCAGATTATGTATAAACTGTTTCTTTGGGTGCAAAATTTTCAAAAAATATCAGATTTATGATACATCTTATTATACAAGTAACATTTCTAAAATGGGTGCAAAAAGGAATATGTTTTTTATTTAATGAAAACAAGAGTGAGAAGTTTATTTGATCGGATATGTATCCTTTTTTATTATCAATGTTCATATAGCAACTTAAGAACCTCGGTTAAAAAAACTTCCTCAGTAATTTTTCCTTGCTGTATTATAATTCCAATATTTCTCGGTAACTCATTATCTCGGTAACTCATTTTCTCGGTAATTCTTCATTTTTCTCCCCAGTAATTCTCTAATTTTCTCATTTTTCTCCTTAACACTTCTCATTTTCTCGTTAACTCTTTTTTCTTTCCCGTTAAATTTTCATTTTTCTCGTCACTCTTGTTCTTTTCTCACTAATTTCTCATTTTCTCGCTAATTCTTTTTTTCTCGTTAATTTCTCATTTTCCCCTAATTCTTTTTTTTAAAATCTCATTTTTCTCGTTCTCTTCTTTTCCCCGTACTTCTCATTTTTTCGCCACCCTTTTTTCCCCGTAATTTTCATTTTTCCATGTACTTCTTTTTTATTCTCCCAGTAATTCTCATTTCCCACACTTTTTTCCCACTAATTTTCTCGTTTCTCACTAATTCTCCCTTTTTTCTCCACATTAATTGTTTTTTCTCTCACTAATTCTCTCATTTCTCGCTAATTTCATGTTTTTTCCCACTCTTTTCTCCCTGTAATTTTCTCATTTCTCACTAATTTCATGTTTTTTCTCGTTAACTCTTTTTTTTTCTCGCTAACTCTTTTCCCCCTAATCATTTCCCATCACTTCACTTTTCTTGCGATTAAAATCATCGCGTCTTGTTATCATCATAGACGTGCCACATATTGGGCTGCCTCCCGAATCAATAGGTATCAAGAGTGTCAGTGAATACCAATAGTAAGAATAAGAAGAACATAAGAACTAGAAGAAGAACTAGAAGTAGTAAGAGAATACAAATACTACAAATATTACAAATACCACAAACAGTATCAATCAAGTACTATCAATCAAAGTATCAATCAAAGTATCAATCAAATACAATCAGCTTCCAGTTCTTTCTAATAAAGAATACAAACGAAGTAACATATAATCACTTTACGATATATTATAAGATACATCATAATAGTATACATCATAAAAAGTATACATCATATTCAGAATATTATTATAAATCATATTATTATACATCATATTTGGAATATTACACATCACATTTGGAATATTACACATCATATTTGGAATAATAGTATACATCATATTCAGAATAATAGTATACATCATATTAGTATACATCACATATTATAAATCACACCTCGAATATTCTAGAACATTAGTACTACCTTATAAGTACTACGTATAATAATTATAACAACTATAAAGAGAATATGTTAACCCCCGAAGAACTCAAGAACACTTCGTGGCGGATTTCCCGGATGAAGGTTGCCGAACTTAAGGACCTTTGCCGGCTGATGACGCTCCGGATATCCGGAACCAAGTCGGAACTCATCGAGCGGCTAGAACAGCAAATCGAGGTGAGTAAGCGGTCGGATAACGCAAATAAGCTTGTGACTATACGCGCGCTCGTGCTTAAGCGCGACCTCGGCACGGAGCCGCTCCCGATATTCACCGACTTGTATAACGCAATACGGCTAGGCCAGTACAAAATAACCGAGCCGCAGCACCCGGCTAAACGCTCGCTCCACGCTAACGACTCCAAACCGTATACCGGTCACTCGCTCTACTTCCGACCAAGCCCGTTCTACGCGGAGAAGCGGCTAGTGCACGGCTCGCCCCAGTTGTGTCCCCCGGTAGCCGTCAACGGCCGGGGAACCGTCCATTTCGACTTTACCTTGACCGAGGAGGAGTCCCGGCTATTACAGGACCCGTCATTTTCGGTGGTGATTTTATGCGGGCAGCAGGGGAATGACGGCGCGGTGAGTTCCGAGGTGCACATACAATTTCCGACCCCGGTCGAGCTCCACGTGAACGGAAGTCAATTCACGCGCAACTTCCGAGGGATAAAAAACAAACCGGGCACGGCTAAACCGGCAGACATAACCGCGATGCTAAAACCGGCAGAACTAAACAAGGTGCAAATGGTTTATACACACACCACGGCTCCGCACCTTCTCTACGGCTATATCGTACAAAACATCACGCCTAAACAACTCCTCGCTAAAATCCAAAAGAAACCGCATATCCATAAAAAGTCCACGGTTAAACTCGTGGAGGAGCTAAGCGGGGACGACATTGTCGTCTCGGCGTTAACCGTGACGCTACGCGACCCGCTAGCGTATACCCGGATGGAATACGCGGTGCAAAGTATTTATTGTAAACACATTCAATGTTTTGACGCGTTGGTATTTTTAGAATCCCAGATCCAGCTTCCCTCGTGGATATGTCCGACGTGTCTGAAGCCGTTAAAAATAGAAGATTTAGCGATTTGTGATTATTTCCAGGAGATTTTGGAAAAGACGGAGGTTGATACGGTGGTTGTTAACTCCGACGGGTCGTGGGAGGAGGTTATCTCCGAGGAGACAAAGACGGAGATAAGACCGGAGATAGAGATTGTGTCGTTATCAAGTGATGAGGAGGAAAATATTGAAGAAAATATTGAAAATATTACTGATAATATTGAAAATAATATTGATAACAATATTACTGATAATATTGAAAATAATGTTACTGATAATAATGTTTTGTCTCCTAATATTACTGATAATATGTCTCCTAATAATGAGATGTCTCCTAATAATGAGATGTCTCCTAATGAGATGTCTCCTAATATATCTCGTGATGATATTTCACGTGATCCCGACAATTCTGACATTTCCATTGATCTTTCAAATCAAACATTTAATGAAATACAAGTTGATCAAAATGAAGATGAGATTGAAAATGAAAATGAAAATGAAATCAATGAAAATGAAAATGATGAAATTTCCAATGAAAATGAAATTAGTGGAAATTTTAGTCCTATAAATGAAAATGAAGAAATTCCTGAAATTCCTGAAAATCCTGAAAATCCTGAAATTACCGAAAATTCGACGAGTCATATTTCGGAAATTCCGGATAATACGAGTAATATTCAAGAAATTCCGGATAATACGAGTCATATTCCTGATATTCCGGATAATATGAGTACCATTTCAAATTCGATGAGTAATATTCCTGATAATACGGGTAACATTTCAGATAATACCAGTAACATTCCTGATAATACAAGTAACATTACAAGTAATATTACCAGCAACACCCCCAATGAAAATCCTACGAGTAACATTTCAAATATTTCCAATATTACGAGTAATATTTCGACGAGTAATATTTCTACAAGTAATATGAGTAATAATATTTCAAATAATACGAGTAATATTGAAAATGTTACGAGTCATATTGAAAATGTTACGAGTCATATTGAAAATGTTACAGATCATATTTCGAATATTACAGATCATAATGAAAATAATGTTACAGATCATAATTCAGAAAATATTACAGATCATATTTCAGAAAATGTTACTGGTAATATTTCAAATATTACAGGTCATAATTCAAATATTACTCCTCATAATTCAAATACTACTCCTCATATTCCAGAAAATAAAGAAACCTCAGAAACCTCAGAAACCTCAGAAAACGAAAGAAACAACGAATTTATCCAAAGTCTCCTTTTTAGCGACGACGATAGACCATTAGCCCAATGGATTTCAAATGAAAAGGAAAAGGAAAATGAAAGTAATAATAATACTAGTAATCCTCCTACTGACCACCCTCGAGACGATCGGTATAACTTAGAAACGCTTACGGAAAATACCTCAAAAGAAAAAGAAGATGATATTGAGGTTATTGAAGATATTGAGGTTATTGAGGAAAATGAGGTGGACGGAAATAACGGAAGCGGCAGCGGAATTAGCGGAAGCGGACTTAGCTGCAGCGGAATTAGCGGAAACGACACAAATTCAAAAAACCACGCAGGAACCGGAGATTATGCAGGAACCGGAGATAACCAAAACCTCGGGAATACCGGAAATAACCCGTCGTCATCCTCAGAAATCACAAACTTCCATTTGGCTCAACAGGAACAATTGGCTCATCCTCGAAACCACGTGTTCTCCCGGGCCGGCTCGTATACCGAATCCTTGGATCCTCAGAGAAATGCAAATGCAAATTTGGTGGGGAGTTTATTTCCAAATATAAGGAGTTTAAATTCGAATAATTCGAATAGTCCGATTTTAAATAATTCACATTTGAATCATCCCAGTTTGGCTGCAATTTTGGCTGCAAATAAATTGAATAATCCAAATTTAAATAATTTAAATTTACCAGGAAATCATCAAAATCATCAAAATATCTCAAATTTAAATTTACAAAATCACCCGAATTTAAATTTAACTCCAAATCATACAAATCACAATTTAAACCAAAATCATACAAATCACAATATAACTCATCATAATATTACACATCATAATCAATCAAATGTTACGAGTCAGATTTCAAATATTCCGAGTCAAATCCCGAGTCAAATTCCGAGTCAAATAAATGTTACGAGTCAGATTCAGAGTCAGATTCCAAATGTTCCGAGTCAAATCCCGAGTCAAATTCCAAATGTTACGAGTCAAATAAATCATACAAGTCAAAATCATACAAATCAATCAAATCAATCAAATCCAAATCCAACTCAAGTTAATCAAGTGTCATCCACTCGGCAACTCCCATCCACTCAAGCACTAGCTATCCGCCTCCTGATCATCACCAAAGAACTCGAATACCTTTCGCTTTCCGAACTCCAAGCGCATCAAGAGAAATCGCTTAAACGACTTTCCGAGATGAGTTCGCTTGAACTTCAACTGGTTGAACATGATCTTTCAGTTTATGCACAAAATATGATTAGTCAAGGCGAATCACGTGACTCTGTTTTAGCACAATGTGCAGTATTTCGATCTAATTATGTTAATAAAGCAAATCGAGCAGTTACAAAGCTTAAAGAAGCTCATAGGAGTCTGGTTAATAAAATGAGTGTGAGGATTGCTAGATTGGTTCATGAAAGGGAGAGGATATCTGCGGTGCTTAAAAAGATTAAAGCGAGTAGGGTGAGTAAGAGTGATGTTAGTAGTATTAGGAGTAATATTGCAAATGTTACGAGTAATATTTCAAATATTAGGAGTAATATTGCAAATGTTACGAGTAATATTTCAAATGTTACAAGTAACATTTCAGGAAATAATTCAAATGTTACCAGTAATATTTTGAGTCCTAATGTTACTCATAATAATATGAGTCCTAATATTACTCATAATATTCCAAATACTACTCATCATATTCCAAATAATACTGGTAATATTACTGGTAATATTCCAAATATGACTCCTCATATTTCTGGAAATGTTACGAGTAATAATCCAGATATTACTCATAATATTTCAAATAATACTCATCATATTTCAAATGTTACTAGTAATATTTCAAATGTTACGAGTAATATTTCAAATGTTACGAGTAATATTTCAAATGTTACTCATAATAATCCAAATATTACTCCTCATATGAGTCCTAATAATATTTCTATGACTCCTCACATGAGCCCTAATCAGAGTCCTGTGAATATGATGAGTCCTATTCACCAAAGATCCAGTAATAGATCTAGTATTACTAGTAATACGAATAATAATTCTAATATTATTACCGGTAATATTTCTGGAGATTCTAATAATACTAGTAATACTAATATTACTAGTATTACTAGTAATACTAATTCTACTAATCCTACTAGTAATATTTCTAATCCTACTAGTAATAATTCCATTTCCACTGTTAACTTTCTTGATGCGATTCTTTTACGAATATCGCAGCCTCCGTTTCCGGCGATATCCGAGATTTTTTCGCGGATTTTCGTCCAAATGGAAAACGAAATGGAAACTCTTGAAAGAATGGCGCAAATTGCGAAATCAGTTTATATACGGATTTTGGAGAAACGAGGAAGTATTCCCGAGGAAACGTTCCAGCAGGTTTGTAATTGTCTTTATAAGGAAATCCAGAAAATAAATAGAAAGTTGGAAGAGCAGCAGAGAGAAAGTGATGAGAAATTGTTAAGAGAATGTGAATTGGTTTTGAAACAAGTGGAAAGGGAAAATGAAAGGGAGAGAGAAAATGAAGAAAGAGAAGAAAGGGAAAAAAATGAAAGAGAAAAAAATGAAAGGGAAAATCTTGAAAGAGAAAAAAATGAAAGAGAAAAAGAAAAAGAAACTCAAGAAAAAAATAAAAATCTTGAAAAAAATCAAAATCTTGAAAAAGAAACTCAAAAAAATCTTGAAACTCAAAAATCTCAAAACCAAAATCATAACCAAAACTTTTCCGATTTCGAGTTGATTGTAATTGATGATTTACCGGAAAGTCAAAAAGAAAATGAGGAAGATGTGATAAATCAGAAAGAAAAAGAAACTCATAAAGAAACTCATAAGGAAACTCATAAAGAAACTCATAAAGAAAAAAGTAATACAACTAATGAGGAAAATGTGAGAAATCATAATGTTACAAATCATAAAGAGAAAAATGCGACAACTCATAAAGAAAAAAATAAAGAGAGGAGTCATAAAGAGAGAAGTAATAATTCTGGAAGTCATGTGATAAATCATAAAGAAAGAAGTCATGTGATAAATCATAAAGAGAGAAGTAATGTGACAAGTAATGTGATAAATCATAAAGAGAGGAGTCACTCGGAACTTTCAGTTCCTCGTGATTCTCCAGTCATCATAGAAATCCCCGATAGTCCTGAACCTCCGGAACCCCCCAAATCCCCTCGTATTCGTCCTACCTTTTCCAAACTCTTGAAAAACACAATCTACGGAAGAACCGAGAAACACGAGAAACACGAACGGTCCGACCGCCACGATCCGGATACCGAATCGCCGCCAAAGAAACAAAGAAAGGTGGTTGGGATTTTGGGAATCGTAGTGGACGAAAATATCCTAAACGGGAAGGAAAATAAGAGAAACCTCCCGCCGCTTCCTCCGCCCCCGGGACCTCCTCCAGTTAATAAGACTATGTGAAGTTCGGGCCTTTTCGTTTCTATGTGAATTTAGGGCCTTTCCTTATGTATTGAAGTTAGGGCCTTTTCCTTATGTATTGAAGTTAGGGCCTTTTCCTTATATATTGAAGATTGGGTCTTTTCATTTTACTATGGTGAAGTTCGGGCCTTTTTTATTGAAGTTCGGGTCTTTTTATTGAAGTTCGGGCCTTTTATTTTGTATGACGTTTTGTATTGAAGTTCGGATCTTTTTTGTATATTGAAGTTCTGGTCTTTTATTTTGTATGACGTTTTGTATTGAAGTTCGGATCTTTCTTGTATAGTTAATTTCCGGTATGTATTGATGTTAGGGCCTTTTTGTATATTGAAGTTCGGGCCTTTTTTGTGTGGTAAATTTGTATTGAAGTTCGGGCCTTTTTTCTGTATAGTTAATTTTGTATTGAAGTTCGGGCCTTTTTTATGGTAAATTTGTGATGTTCGGGCCTTTTTTGTATGGTAAATTTGCTATATATTGAAGTTCTGGTCTTTTATTTTTATGGTAATTTCGTTATATATTGAAGTTCGGGCCTTTTAGTTTTGTGGTAATTTTGTTATATATTGAAGTTCTGGTCTTTTTTATGATAATTCTGTTATGTATTGAAGTTTTGGTCTTTTATTTATATGAAGTTCTGGCCTTTTTAGTTTTATTAGTATGGTGACGTTTTCGATTTATATGTATTGAAGTTTGGGCTTTTTCTTTTTTATACTGTTGCAGTTTGGGCTTTTTTGGAAGTTTTGAAGTTGGGGCTTTTTTGTATTTATTGAAGTTCGGGTTTATTTGTATGGAAGTTTATGTGTTAATTTATTTTATGTGTTTTTTTTTTATTCTTATTTCTTTGTTATTCTTATGACCTTATATGACCTATCATTGAGTTAATATATGACGTATAATATATGACGTATATTCCTATTACCTTATTTATTAAGGAAATACTTGTTAATACTTTTTATCATTGTTCTTACTCCTTGCTCTTGTATTAAATTGTATATGAATATATTCAATTCTCTTTATTTTAATGAATATATTCAATTCTCTTTATTTTATTAGAAACATTTAATTGTTATAAAATGGGGTTAAATTTAGGGGGTTAAATTTAGGGGGTAAATTGTTTTATTTTAAAATAAAAACATTATTTTTTCATTACTTTTTTCCGAAATTGTTTATCGGTTATTTCCGGTATTTCAAAAACGGAATATAAAAATATACCGGTCCTTTTCCGATAACCGAGGTTTTATATAATGAAAATACGAAATACGAAAAATATGAAAAACGTAAAATACGAAATACGAAAAACGAAATATTTCTACTATACTCGTTTCTAAGTTAAAGGCTTTCCTCGTTTTCGTATTATTTTATGCTCGGTATTGGTTATTACATTAACAATTATATATCTTCAATATAATTATTCTACTTAAATATTTAGAAGGTTTTCGTTTTTTATTTCCAATTTTATGGGTTTTCTATTGTAAATGAAAATTGAAAACTATTTTTTATTCCCGATATTCCCGAAATTTCAAATTAAGTGAAAAACCGAAAACCACGAAAAACGAAAAAAACCCAAAGTGCAATATTATAAGAGGGAAAAGACCAAAAGTGCAATGGAAAGTGGAAAATGATAAGTAGAAATATGAGAAGTAGAAATACGATAAGTAGAAATACGATAAGTAGAAATACGATAAGTACGAAAAACATAAAATACGTAAAACGTAATCACAATTTACACTAATTTCGCTGATATATAAATATGATATGTCACCTTTTTCTGAGAAAGAAAATGAAGATAAAACACGAAAATCAGTTAGAAATCAGCAAATAATTTATAACCTGCGATTTGAAAATCAATGAAAATCACGTAAATAGCTAAAACAGGTTTTCTTGTAAAGCTGAGGCGATTTTCAGGAAATAATCTGCGATTTTTCCAGCTAAAAACACGAAATCAGCTAAATTCAAACTTTTGCTTTTCCATCTAAAATCAACTAAATTTTCAGTCAAATTTTCAGTCAAAAAATTCGCTGCCAAAAAAATCAGCCCAAAAAAAACTTGAGATTTTTCGCAGCCAAAAAACGTGGGAATTCATGAAAAGTGGCCAGAAAAACTTCGGGTTTTCAGGTAAAATCAGGTAAAAACATAAAAATAAGTTAAAAAGCTCACAATCCTTCGAAAATCAGGAAAAACTTGAGATTAACGTGCGGTTTTCAGGTAAAATTTAATGAAAAAATTGCAATTTGCAGCTAAACAAGTTAAAAATGTTCGGTTTTTCATGTAAACGAGCTAAAAACGTCCATTTTGCAGCTAAAATCAATGAAATAAGCATGAAATTAAGTAAATTTTCAGTCAAATTCGCAGCCAAAAAAAATCTCAAATTTCGCAGCCAAAAAAAAACTCAAATTTCGCAGCCAAAAAATTAATGAAGTCAACTAAAATCAATAAAAAAGCTCCAAAAAAACCTCCATTTTTTCACCTAAAAACATGAAAAAAACACGAAACTAATGAAATCCAGGCAGAAAAGCGTAGATTTTCTGCCAAAATAAGTTAGAAAATCGTCTTTTGGATCCAAAAGGATTCATATAACTAGAAATAAACTTGCTCATTTATCTCTTCATTTTGAATCCAGTGGTATAACATCCTTACAATAAGTGAATTCTGGTGAATATCAACTCTATCCTTTAATACCCGCTCTCCTATTAGCTCGTTGATGATTCAATAAACATTATACATGTTTCCTAAAAAATACTCAGAAATGAAGACTATTTTTTATTCCCGGTATTTCCGAGATTTCAAATTACGTAAAAACGTAAAATCGTAAAATACGAAAAACGTAAAATACGAAAGTACGAAAAATACGGAAAATACGAAAAACACACGAAAACGTAATTACAGTTTACACTTCGCTAGCTGGTAGGAAATTTTATTAATTTTTTTTATTTAATTTTCCTCCAATATTTATTTAATATGTTAATTCCTTGATTTTTGGTTTCAAATGGAAAAAAAAGAACTATACGAAAATACGAAAATACAAAAACTATTGATTATTTCCGATATTCCCGAGATAATATAAGTAGCTATTTAATAGAAATATGAGGGGTATTAAAAGTACGAGTAGTTTTTTTCGTTTTTTGTGTTAGAGAAGATATCTAACTTGATACTAACTACTTACTTCGCTAAGAATATATACTATCTTTTATTTCTAAATGACATTCAATTCTATTAGAAGAATTATTAATAGATCCATCAGAGTCAATTAAAAAAAATAAGGATCAAATTATATAATTCGGTTCTTTATATGTTATAAAATAATTACATGATATGGATCAATTTTTAATTATATATTTCCATTTATATATTTCATTTCTTCTTTATTTGATTTATCATATTTTATTTTCCAATATGTACAAAATTTAAGATAATTTTGATATTGGAAAAATGAGAATTCTAATTATGGAAAATTAAGATATTAAGAAATAGAAAAATATATGGTAGAAATGTGGTTCATTTTTTGATATTGGAAAAAATGAGAATTACTTTTTATTTCCGATATTGCCGAGCTAATAAAAATGCAGAAACTATCGATTATTCCCGATATTGCCGAACCACGTAAAATTTGAAAACTATCGCGTATTCCCGATATTACCGAGTTTTTATAAGTAAGATTTATATACGAAATACG
Source organism: Aciculoconidium aculeatum (assembly GCA_030579395.1). Taxonomy (NCBI): domain Eukaryota; kingdom Fungi; phylum Ascomycota; class Pichiomycetes; order Serinales; family Debaryomycetaceae; genus Aciculoconidium; species Aciculoconidium aculeatum. The sequence goes on from JAKTQU010000038.1 coordinate 128,468, forward strand.
ATAAGTAGAAATGCAAAATACGATAAGTAGAAACACGAAATATGAGAAGTACAAATACGTAAAATACGAAATACGATAAGTACGAAAAGTACGAGTAATTATCTAACTTACTACTAACTACTTACTAACTAACTAACTAGAAATATGATACGTTACCTTTTTCATTTTTTTCTTCTAGACTATCGGTTATTCCCGATATTCCCGAGATTTTAAATTACGTAAAATTCGAAAAACGTGAAATACGTAAAACGGAAAGTACGTAAAACGTAAAATACGAAAAACGTGAAATACGAAAAACGTAAAACGTAATTACAGTATACACTTCGCTAGCTGATATGGTAGAAATATGTTAATTCCTTGTTTGATTTCTGGGATTTCAAATGGAAAAAAAAGCTATCGCGTATTTCCGATATTACCGAGTTTTTATAAGTAGCTTTTTAATACGAAATATGAGCAGTAGAAAAGCGATAAGTAGAAAAATTACGAGTAATTATTTTACTCTTCGCTATTTAACTTAATACTAACTAACTAACTAGCTTGTTACCTTATTTAATTTCTGATATTCCCAAAAAAAGAACTATCAATTATTCCCGATATTACCGAGCTTTTAAAAACTACAGAAAAAATGAAATTTGAGAACTATCGCGCATTTCCGATATTGCCGAGATAAAAAAACTCCAAAAAAATGAAATTTGATAACTATTTTTTATTTCCGATATTACCGAGATTTTATAAGGACGTTTTTAAAACGAAATATGAGAAGTAGAAATACGATAAGTAGAAAAAGTACGAGTAGTTATTTAGTTTTTTATTGGTACAGAAAAAAAAGAGCGAAGTTAGATAGCTTCGCTATCTAACTTGCACTCTACTAACTATCTAACTAGCTTCGCTAGTTATCTAGTGTTAAGTTACCTCGCTACGCTCGGTAACTTAACGCTACCTCGCTTCGCTCGCTAGTTATTGTGGACTCGGTCCCAAATAATCCTCCTTTATACTCCCTATCGCATATATCTCATTCACATCCGTCCTCGTCCCCACCACCTTCAACCTTACCCTCGTTCCCTTCTCTATATTCTCCTCTGCCGACACATACGCCGGGGGATTCGCCGAAGGATTAAACTTCATATCCGACGGAATCAAATGCGTACTCACAAACACCGATAACGGCCCTACATCTGCAAAGAAACCCATTTTGTTCACAGTAGTTACTACTGCATCTACAACTTCGCCCTTAAACGGCTTCCAAACCACGGCCCGGTACTTTACCTCAAACTCGGCCATGCCCGATCCGGGAATCACCCGGCCTTTGCCGACATCGATGTTCATGCAGTCGAGAACGCAGACAATGTACCCGAATTGGCCCGTGCACGTGCCTTCCACGTCACTGAGGAGTTTATCACGGAGGTATTGGTCCATTTGGGGGCCAAAGTAGGAGGGATGGAGGGTGAGAGAGAGAGAGAGGTCTTTAAGGAAGAACATGACACTGAGTTATTTAGAGATGTTCGCTATTGATTTAGCTTGAGATGTTGACACTGAGTTAGCTTGAGTGTTTTATGTGTTGTTTTTATGATATATCTTGTTTTTATGATATATCTTTTTTATGTGTAGATTTTTTATGTGTATATCTCTTTTTTATGATATATCTTATCTTTTTCTGTGGTGTTTTTTCTGTGTAGATTTTTCTGTGTAGATTTTTCTGTCTCTTAAAATATCTGATCTTTTTCTGTGTAGATTTTTCTGTGTATCTTAAAATATCTGATCTTTTTTATATCTTATTTTTTATATCTGATGTTTTTTATGTGATATTTTTTATGTGTATCTTTTTTTTATGTGGTACTTTTTTATGTGGTACTTTTTTTTGATATTTGATCTTTCTGTTGCAGTTCGGGCCTTTTTTTATGACACTTTTATGACACTTTTATGATATTTATGACACTTTTATGACACTTTTATGACACTTCTTTAATATGTGAAATATGTGATATATGTGAAATCTTTAATATTTGATATTTTTGATATATGTGAAATTTGATAATTGATATTTTTATGTGATAAATGTGATATTTTTGTTATTATATCTTATTTATTCGATTTATCGTATTTCTCTGAATTGTGATATCTGTTGATTATTGGATTTATCGTATTTCTGATATTTCTCTGATTTCTGATATTTCTGATATTTCTCTGAATATGATATTTCTGATCTTTCTGATATGATTGAGTTCTGGATATCTTCTATATGATATATCTTATCTTGTATCGTATCTGGAATATATCTTATAATATATCTTATCGTATCTTATAATATAATGAGTAATATATCTGGAACCTAATATATCTTATAGTATGTGTTATCTTCAATTGTATCTCTAGTCCTCTTCTTATCTTAATCTCTTCTCTTATTACTCTCTTCTTCTTTACTTGTTTATTTTCATTTCTTCGCGTGAAAATTTATTGAAATTTTTTCTCAAATTTTCATCAAAAAAATCAAAGCAAAATTTACACCAAAAAATCAAAGGCAAATTTAATCAAATTTAATCAAAGCCAATTAACTCAAATTAATCAAAGCCATGTCCCAGCGAATTGGAATCTCCGCCTCTAACAAGGTCTGGCATCACGTGGACGTTTCCTCCGATTCCCGTACTCTCGGCCGTTTAGCATCAGCAATCGCCATTGTTCTTCAAGGAAAACATAAACCCACTTATTCGCCTAATAGAGACCCTGGCGATTACGTGGTTGTTACCAATGCATCTCACCTCAAAGTGACTGGTAATAAAATGCAAGATAAAACGTACTGGTCACATAATACCAGGCCAGGCTCCTTAAAGTTGATTCCCATGGAAAGAATGATCAGTAACAAAGGGTACTCGGATATCGTGAAAAGAGCAGTCAAAGGAATGATTCCTAAGAATAAGCATAGACTAGTTAGAATGGAGAGGTTGAAGGTGTTTGATGGAGATGAACATCCGTATAAGCAGAACTTGATTGCGTTTGCGGATGAGGCGGAGAAGGTGGAGGAGAAGATGAGGGTGTTGGAGAGGAAAGAATTAAAAGTAAAAGAACTTAGAGAGAAGTATTTGGGTACGAAGTAGCTATTAAACTATTTAAGCTACGAGCGAAGCTCGTAGCTAAGTTATATCTCTGTAAATAGATGAGTAGTCATTTTTTTGACTTATAATTTTGACTTAAATTTTGACTTAAATTTTGACTTAAATTTTGACTTGTAATTTTTTTGCCTTGTAATTTTCTCATAATAAAAAATGAATAGAAAAATGAAGAAAAATGAAGAAAGAAAAAAAAGTAAAGAAAAATAAATAGATAAATTTATGAATCAAGAAAAATAAAGAAAGAAAAATTTATGAATAAATAAAGAAAAATAGATAGATAAATTTATGAATAAATAAAAATGAATAAGAAAAATAAATGAAGATAAATTTATGAAGAAAAATAAATAAAGAAATAAATAAAGAAATAAAGAAAGAAATAGATAAATTTCTGAATAAAGAAAAATAAAGACAAATAAATTGATAAATAAAAATATGATAGATATATGATAAATAAATAAATGAAGAAAAATTGATGATATATTTATGATATGATAGATATGAAGATATAATTAAAATACATAATTAAAGAAAAATAAAGAAATAAAGACAAATAAATGAGAAAAATAAAGAAAGAAAATGATAAAGAAAGAAAATGAATAAAGAAAAATGAAGAAAAATAGATAAATAAAGAAGAATAAATAGATAAATAAGTAAAGAAAATTTATGAATAAATAAATAGATAAAGAAAAATAAAGATAACTAAATTTATGAATAAAAAATGAAGAAAATTTATGATAAATATGAACCTCATAATTAAATAAAGGAAGATAAATTTATGATAGATATGAAGAAAAATATGAATAAATAAATGAAGAAAAATAAAAGGATATGAATAAATAAATTTATGATAGATATAAATAAAGATATGAAGATATGAATAAAGATATGAAGATATTATAGATATGATTGAATTTCTCTGTTAATTTATCAAGTCTTTAAGAATAGAAAAAGATTAAAATTATGAGGATCTGATTTTCGTAATTATCTCGTAATTAACTGTTAATTTTTTTCATTCTGATTTCTCGTAATTTTGATTTCCTTCTAATTTCTCTTAATTTTCATTTCTTATAATTTTTCTTATAATTTTTCTTTTAATTTTTCTTTTAATTTTCATTTCTCTTAATTCTGATCGATCTTGGAATATTCAAAATAGAATATCCAAATCTTTAAATCTAATAAATATAAGAGAATATGAATATTCTAATACAAAGATATGAAATATATGAGAATATATTTCTCGTAAGAACATTTATTGAATACAAAGTGATATTTATACGATTTTAGAATAACAAGATTTCTCTTTTTTCGGAATATTCAGATTTATAAAAATACTTCATTTTAATATATATCAGATAATATGAAGAATTCGAGGTTTTTGTTTTGATCTTTTATTTAATTTTAACCTATTTAAATACTAAATAATCCAAAACTTATTAACAAATCTTAATCCATTTAATAAGCCAATTTAGTTTCTATTAAGATCATAACTTAACAAATTAACTCATAATAGAATCGTACTATAAAGCTACTTATAACTTTTATAATTTTTATGATAAATCGATTTTGTTAGGAATATTCATTTATTATCAGTAATATTTAAATCATAAATTGCCATTTTTCAAGAATTTAATATCAAAAACAAAATGAAAAATTGAAAAGTTGAAAAATTAGAAAGAATTACCGATTTTAAAATGTTAACTAATAATTTAATTGTAAAAAATGAATCTCTTGAAATTAAATACTTTATGTTTATTTATTTTACACATCATAATAGATTCGTTTATCTTATTAATATATCTTATTAATATATATCTTAATTTATTCTTATTAATTTAAATTATCTTCTGGAGAAATTACTAGGAAATTTAGAAATATTTAGAAATATTTACTTACTCTATTTAAGATAAATAACATTCTATTTAATAGGGGTTGTGAATATAGGGGGTTTTCTATTTTAGTCTTTTTTAAATCAATTTAAAGGTTACGTATATAGATATTAAATTACTATGAGTAATAAAATAACTAGAAATATTCAATATTAAATTGAATTTCAGTTTTCTGATAAAACAAATGTTATTAGAATATCTTTGGGTATTTTCAAGTTATGAGACATAACATATACTAATAAAGTATTAATAAAGTAAAAGTATATTAAAAAACTATACCAAGTTAATTAAAAAGAGGATTCGTTTTATATCTTTAAAGATCTTTATAGTTTTCTGAATATGATGAGATAAATTTAGGGGGTATTTTATTTAGGGGTTTTTTATTTAGGGGGTTTTTAGGGGGTTTTAGGGGGTTTTATTTAGGGGGTATTTTATTTTTATTTTATGGGTTTCAATAAATACAAATAACTGCAAATCACATGTATCTTTAAAAAATAACTTTTTAGGTTAATCTTGTTAAACGTGATATATTTATACATGAAATTGTAAAAATTTATTGTTTTTTGCAGCCATTAAAATATAAAAAGACTTAAGAGAAATACGTGATATTATAATAATGCTAATTTACACATAAAAACAGAAATTAGAACGAGAAATTCAAAAAAATTCACAAAATTCACAAAAGTTCAAAAAAATAGAAATTACAACTAAAAATTCACATACAAAAATTCACAAAACTTCACAAAAAAAGTCATATTCCTCTTACTTTTATGCTAATAAGATTTGTATAGTATACTTAAATATATATTGAGTTAAATAAAAGTCAAAAAGTCAAAAAGTCAAAAAGTCAAAAAGTCACAAAATTCACATACAAAAACCAAAAAATCACAAAAATTAAAAGATCCAAACTTCAATACATAACAAAAACATCCTCACTTCAATACATAGTAACCATACAAGAACTTCACTAATAACGCTCTAATTAGAACCACTACAAGTGAATCTCTTGTATCTGAGAATATAAACCATAGAAAAGACACTAAAGTATTTATTACAATTAGTTTATAAAATGCTTCTCAGAAATTGTATATGAAGTTCGGGTCTTTTCAATTTTTGAATTTCGGGTCTTTTCAATTTTGTTGAATTTCGGGCCTTTTCAAATCTTTTTTCTCGCTAATCTTTTTTTCTCGCTATTTTTCTCAGTAATCTTTTTTTCTCGCTATTTTTTCTCACTATTTCTCACTAATTTGTCGCAATTTTCTCGCAATTTTTTCGCTAAATTGACTGCTTGCTCGCTGTTTTGTTTCTAATCCTCGCTATTTCTTGCTAATCTTCTCGCTATTTCTCCTAATTAGTTGCTATTTCTCGCTAATCTTCTCACTATCTCGAACTTCACATAAGAATATTCAATATATCGTAAATCCAATGGCTGCAAAAATATAAGTAAAGTATATTTATATATATTTATATTTATACAACTTTAAACATTTACCTTCTTACTATACAAGCTTTTTATAAAAATATATACCAGTCTCTGTATTGTTTTTGGTGGGTAATAAATGGAAAATGAATGAATAATTAAGAAGTACTTAAAATAGTCAAATATTAAGTACTCAGATTTTCAGGAATAAATAAATTTTTAGGAATAAATAAATTTTTAGGAATAATGAATAATGATAAAGTGCTTAAAAAGTGCTTAAATTAATACTCACAAATAAATGAATATTCACTTAAATACTTATAAAGCACTTAAATAACGTAAATACTCAGGAATTTACCCATTCAAATGTTTAGGAGCACTTAAAGAACTTAAATGTTTAGGAAGGCACTTAAATAGTGAAATTCATTTAAATACTCAGGAATTCAGATATTCAAAAAAGCTCAAATATTCAGGAAAATTGAAACACTTAAATACTCAAAAGTTCAGTAAAATTGAATACTCAAAAAGTACTTAAACACTTAAATACTCAAAATTCACTGAAATTTCAGGTATTAAAATTCAAATGCTCAAAAAATCGAATATTCAAATATTTCATAAATTTCAGGTTTCAAAAATCATTTAAAAAGCTCAAATTCACTTAAATATTTAAAAACACTCAAATTCACTTAACAATTAATCTTCAAACATTTAAATGCTCAAATCCAGTTAAAAAAGCTCAAATAGTCAAATTTTCACTCAAATCTTCAAATACTTAAAAATTCACTGAAAATTCAAATACTCACTCAAAATTTCAAATACTTAAATCTTCAAATATTCAAGAATTCAAATACTCAAAATTCAAGAATTCAAAAAGCACTAAAAAATTCAAACACTTAAAAACGCGAATATTTAAAAAACACTTAAAAACTCGAAAATAGAAAAGAGCTTCGCTCTTTTCTATTTACACGTTACTCGCTCCGGTCATAGTTTTGGAGGTTATATTTTCTCGTTATTCCTCACTAATTTTTTTTCTCGGTAATTTGTCGGTAATTTGTCGCTGCATTGTCGCTATTCTCTCGCTAAAATCAGTGCTTCTCGTTAATTCTTCACTAATTTCTCACTAATTTCTCACTAATTCCTCACTACTTCTCACTAATTTCTCTCAATTTCTCGCTAATATTTTCTCACTACTCGAATTTCATACAAAATTTCAATGGCTGCAAAAATTCCAAAATGATCTTTCAAATAAATGAGAAACGAATTTATACAGTTTATTAAAAAGGTTCTATTTTATGCTTTATGATATTTATGTTCTTCTAGGAATTTATAGAATACAGCTACTCGTTTCACTAGCTAATTTAATTTAAATAATAGCTATTACTAAATACAAGCTATACATTATAAAAATACATACCCAGTCTCTCTGTATTGTTCTGTTTTTGGTTTTGGTGGGTAATAAATGAAAAGTGGAAAGTGAAAAATGAATGAAATGTTTCGGAATAAAGTGCTTAAAATATTCAAAATAAAGTGCGATTTTCAGGAATAAATGAATATGAGTAAAGTACTTAAATGTTTAGGAATAAACAGATATTTAAATGCTCAAATATTCAGGAATAATCAAATATTCATAAATAAGTACTGAAATATGAATAATAAAGTGCTTAAATACTCAAATTCACTTAAATATTCAAATATCCATAAATAATCACTTAAAATTTCAGGAATAAAGCACTTAAAATTTCAAATGTTAAGGAATTTAAACACTTAAAAAAGCTCAAATACTCAAATGAAAGAAATTCGAGGATTCAAAAAGCGTTTAAATATTCATTTAAACACTAATTCAGTGAAAATTTCAGATATTTAAGTACGTAAAAACGTTTAAATAGTCAAGTTCACTCAAATATTCAAGAATTCAGCAAAGTGCTTAAATTTTTAAACACTTAAATTCACTTAAATACTCAAAAATTCAAGCACTTAAATACTCAAAAAATACTCAACTCAAATACTCGAAATTTCAGACATTTAAATACTTAAATCTTCAAAAAAAGCTCAAATCTTCATAAAAAATGAAATATTCAGGAAATTTCAAACATTCAAATATTCATAAAAAGCTCAAATATTCAAGAGTTCAAAAACACTTAAATAACATTTAAATACTCAAAAATGCTCAAAAATCAAAATAAGCTCAAAATTTAAACACTTAAAAAGCTCAAAAACACTGAAATTCACTTAAAATTCAAACACTCAAAAATGCTCAAATAACATTTAAACACTTAAAAAACACTTAAAATTCAAATATTCAAGAATTCAAAAAGCATTTAAACACTTAAAAAGGCTCAAATACTCAAAAATGCTTAAAAAATGAAACATTTAAACACTTAAAACACTGAAAATTCAAAAAGCACTTAAATCTTCAAGTATTCAGGAAATTTAAGAATTTAAAAAGCATTTAAAAGCTCAATTTCACTCAAAAAGCACTTAAATATTCATAAAAAATCAAATATTAAGGAAAATTCAAACATTTAAAACACTTAAAATTCACTTAAAAACACTTAAAAAATACTCAAATTCACTCAAAAATTCTCAAAAAATGAAACATTTAAAAAACACTTAAATACACGAAAATCACTCAAATATTCAAGAAAATTTAAATACTCATAAAAAGCTCAAAAATCAAACATTTAAAAAACACTTAAAACACTCAAATCTTCAAAAAACACTCAAACGTTTAAACACTTAAAAATACTCAAATTCACTCGAAAATTCAAGAATTTAAACACTTAAAAAGCTCAAAAAAGCTCAAAAATCACTTAAAATTTCAAACACTCAAAATTCACTTAAAACACTCAAAAATAGAAAAGAGCGAAGCTCTTTTCTATTTCCACGTTACTCGCTTCGCTCGCAACGTACTCGCTTCGCTCGTAACGTACTCACTACTCGCTTCGCTCGCTCGTTACTCGTTAGCCGCTTCGCGCCTAACTCGCCCTCTCCGTGTACAACCTCGGCGCAATATTCATCGCCATCAACTCCTGAAACAACAACTTCGCCGCGTACGGCACATGAATCTGGTAAATATTCGTTTTATTCTTACAAGAACGACACTCAAACTGGTTCTTCTTCAAATTCGCAACCACAGACATCAACCCGCACATTCCACAGATATGAACACGAAAAGCGTCTGATGCTTCCATTAACCTTTCCTTTAGAAATCCCGCCGCTCCATGAGCTATCATACAGTCTCTTTCCATTTCTCCGAACCGTAATCCTCCATCACGAGATCTACCTTCTACTGGTTGTCTAGTTAATACTTGAACAGGACCCCTAGCTCTCGCGTGGATCTTATCATCAACCATGTGACGTAAACGCTGGTAATACGTCGGTCCAAAGAAGACCTGGGCCATGAGTTTCTTTCCGGTATGCCCGTTGTACATGACTTCGAAGCCACGTGATTGGTACCCGTGTTCTCGTAATAACTTTGAAATTGCCTCTGCAGTTACATCTGTAAAAGGCGAAGCGTCTCCTTCTAATCCTGATAAAGAGGAAACCTTTGATAATAGACACTCTATTAAATGAGCAACAGTCATACGAGAAGGAATAGCGTGGGGATTAATTATAAGATCAGGCACAATACCCTGACTACTAAACGGCATATCCTCGTGTCTATACGTGACTCCAATCGTCCCTTTCTGGCCGTGTCTCGATGCAAACTTATCTCCTATTTGGGGGATTTTCGTGGTTCTCATACGAACCTTTACAAATTTAGCGCCATCTCCATTGGTAGTAAGTAATACTTGATCGACTATTCCCGATTCTGTGCTTCTTAAAGGCGTACTAGCGTCTCTTTTCGTATGATACTGCGTTCTCTGGCCTAACTCCTCGGTATCTGGCGGAATCGGAGTTGTTTTTCCGATAATTATATCCTCTCCGCTGACTCTTACACCCGGAGCAATTAACCCGTCGTCGTCTAACTTCTCATACGTTCCGTGTTTCAATCTTAACGTATCCGATCTACTCGGTTTCTCAAACGTTTCTAGCGCCTTCATTCCTTGCCGTTTTTCCAAATCCATATACGATCTAAAGAAAAGAGACCGAAAAAGTCCTCGATCGATCGAACTCTGATTCATAATCATCGAATCTTCCTGGTTATATCCGGAATAACAGGAAATCGCTACAACTGCGTTTTGACCCGCTGGTAACTCTCTAAACTTTAAATGCTCCATGGCTCGTGTAGTGGCTAGAGGTTTCTGGGGATAATACAAGATATTCGCCATAGTATCCATTCTAACAGCGTAGTTGGTGAGAAAAACTCCCATTGCTTGTTTTCCCATAGCGGATTGGTACGTATTACGAGGAGACTGGTTATGGTCTGGAAACGGAATAATACTAGCAGCAACTCCGAGAATCATAGAAGGATGAATCTCACAGTGAGTGAATGTAGAGGAGGACGAGAATACCGGTTTAATACGTTTAGCGGGGTCGATTTCGGTCTTTATTTCCGATTTAGTCGCTTCTAGATCTTCTGGAGTCATAGCGATCATAATAGTTTCCTCTTCTTCTGCATCCACGTACTCTATAACCCCTTCTCCTACTAAAGAAGACCACGTGTACTCTTCATACTCATCGTACTCCGAATTAAGTAGTTTATTAACTTGTTCTTTCTCCAACTTTATATCGCCTTTAGTTATCGACTCTATATCATCATCAACCACAAACAACGGCCGGTATACTCTTCCTGCGTCTGTAAAAATCTTAAACTCTTTTTCCCGAATATCCCGGATAATCGAGACTTCCGGAGAAACGTCGCCTCTTCTACGTAAATTCCTCATCGTATCCACTAATTGCGCGGGTTCTCTATGAGTTCCTACCCAAACTCCATTCACGAAAACTCTTGTTGAATCTGGAGAATTAGAAGGAACGTAATCCTCCAAAGGTTCCATACCCCATTCTTCTAGAAAGTAGAGAATAGGCTCGGAAGCAGTTCCAACCGAAATACACGTCATAAGCGATAAGTTCTTGACTAGTCCACACGCCTGGCCTTCTGGGGTTTCTGCAGGACAAACTAGACCCCAATGGGTGTTATGGAGTTGTCTGGGTTTAGCGATTTTACCGTCACGTCCTATAGGAGTGTTTGTTCTTCTTAAGTGGGAAAGTGTTGAGGAATAGGTATACCTGTTTAAAACCTGGGAAACGCCTGCTCTAGCACTCATAGCTTTCTTCTGTTCTCCCCAGTTTCCAGTGGCTAATGAGTACCTTAATCCATCTGTTACAGTTTGCGATTTCACCGCCAACGTCAAGTTAAACTCTTTGTCGTTTTCCACGCATCTCTGCATGTAATTGTAAATGTCTTTAGTGAGTTTTCTAAAGAGAATTCGGAATAAATTGGCTAACAACGGCCCCGCTAAATCCAACCGTTTCTTCCCGAAATGGTCTCTATCATCTGGCTCTTTTCTTTCTAAAGCACATAACAATAACCGATTCACCATATATCCTAGAAAAAACGCCTTTCTAGTTTCAAATCCCTCTTCCTGGGTTATATTAGGAAGAAGTTCTTTTTGTAAAATATCCTTAGCGTATTGAATACGTTTTTCCCTTCTAATTCCCATAACTCCTCTTCTTCCGATGAAATCAAGAGCAACCTCGCGTTCCTGGATAACAAAACCCTCCTCTACACAAGGCTTTAACATTTCCAACATCTGCCAGTCGTTAGCGTCATAACAGATATGTTCGAGAATGTCTCCATCGGGAACGATTCCTAGGGCTCTAAACACGATAACTATAGGAATGTCTTCTTTGATATAAGGCAATGTCGCTTTGATAATTCTTCCACTTCCTTTGTCGTCTCTTCCGTATAGTTTAATTTGCATCGAGGAAATCAACCGTGATCCTTTTTCCAAAGCCGATCTTATCTCCGCTACATGGGAAATCGGAGAAGGAGCCGCTTTCTTAAATACTTGCACGATATTAGCAGCACTTCTTTCTTGGGCAATCAAAACCTTTTCAGACCCGTTAATCACAAAGTACCCGCCCATATCATAAGGACACTCCTTTAATTCATAAAACTCATGCTCTCCTAAATCACGAAGCATACAGAACTTGGACCGTAACATGACTGGTACTTTTCCTAGGTACACCTTAGTTTGAGGCTCTTCATCGTGCATCTTCTCCTCAATCCACTCAAGCTCGTTCTCTCTACGCTTGTTATCGTCCGATTTAAACACCTTTTTCGTCATATCAACGTATAAAGGAGAAGAATACGTGAGATTACGCAATCTGGCTTCTTGGGGAAACATAGGATGGGTAGTCCCGTCTCCTTCGGTTTGAGTAGGCTTGGAAATATAAATCTTTCCAAACGTGATCTCGTACCTTCTGTTTTCATGATCGTGCTCCGAGGTATGCTGCGCTGGCTGGTCCAAGATTAAATGGGAATCTTCCCATACCAATTCCTGGATGGTGGTTTCAATGAACTCATCAAACGAATCCAATTGTTGTGAAACCAAGCCTTTTTCCTGGAAAAACGCAGAGATCACCGTCCAGCAATCTTCGGGGGTTATGGGACTGCTCTCCGCGTAGTAGTACGGGTCTTCGGTGTCGGACATCTGGTGGTTAACTTTGTTTGTTTATTGGTGAAAAATTGAACAAATTTGGGAAAATTGGCCGGGCACGACGTGAAGTTTGACGTTGAAGTTCGGGCCTTTCTAATTACTACGGTGAAGTTCGGGCCTTTGCGATTTTGCGTATGAAAAAAACCAGAAAACAACAAAATTAAAATTTTGTTGTTTTCTGGTTTTTTGGGTTTTTTTGGTTTCTGTTGTTACTGTTATTTCTATGTATCTGTTCTTTCGTTAATTCTATGTCTCTGTGGTTTCTATATACATAGAACCATTTCACTTATCACAATTTGATGAATAATGTCCATTTAATTTGACCTATTTGACTTATTTGGTTGATTTGCCTTTGATTGAATTTCTTGTACTTCTTTGCAGTTCGGGCCTTTGCGATTTTAGGTATAAAAAAAAGCAGAAAACAACAAAATTAAAATTTTGTTGTTTTCTGGTTTTTTTGGGTTTTTTTTCGTTTTCTTGCTTTCTAATTTCTGTTTTGTTTCGTTCTTTCGTGATTTGTATGTATCTGTTGCTTCTCTATACCCTGAACCTATATTTTTATTACATTTTGATGAATAGTGTCTATTTAATTTGACTACTTTGACTGATCTGATTGATTTGCCTTTGATTGAATTTCTCATAATTTTGCAGTTCGGGCCTTTTCGCGATTTTAGGTATAAAAAAAACCAAAACCAGAAAACAACAAAAGCTTTTGTTGTTTTCTGGTTTTTTGTTGATTTCTTGTTTTCTGATTTCTACGTATCTATTCTTTCTATATACACGTCATTTCTACACATCTTCACCTCTCTATTTCAAAAAATCACAACTTTACTAGATAATTTTCCATTTAATTGACTTCTTTGACTTTGATTTTATTCTCATTTCTTTCCATTTTCATTTTCCTCTTGCAGTTCGGGCCTTTTCATTTCTATGTGAAGTTCGGGCCTTTCTAATTAGTATGTGAAGTTGGTCTCTGTTGCAGTTCGGGTCTTTCTATTGCATTTCGGGCCTTTTCGCGATTTTCGATATAAAAAAATCAAAACCAGAAAACAACAAAATTTTTAATTTTGTTGTTTTCTGGTTTTTTCTATTTTTTTGATGATTCTGCTATTTTCTGATTTCCAATTCCCACGTATCTATTCTTTCTACGTATCTCTTCTTTCTACATCCTCACCTCTCTCATTTGAATAACCTTCATTTAATTGCTTCTTCTCATTTCTCTCATTTTATTCTCATTTTTCATTCTCATTTTTCATTTTTCAATCTCATTTCATTTTCAATATCAAAGTAGTATACTTTATCATGAACAACGTCACCCGACTCCTCCACCACAAATCCATCGGGAGAAACTACCCCAAGGTCAACATAGAAAACGTGACCTTGACCAAACCCCGTTTTGGGTTCAGAAAACAAAGACCTGATTTGATCTCCCAATCAGTTAAAGACACCGTTTTCTCGGGCAAAGCCATTAGAGAAAAGTACGAGGAGGCCGGGAAACCCGTTCCGATCAAGTACAGATCGCGTAGTGACGAAATTGCCCAGAGAAATTTCGAACGCTACCAGCACGAGATCGCCACGGGAGAAGCCCATTTCCGGGTTGGAGAGAAGAAGGTGCATTTTCCCAGTGCCAGAGTGTGTTTATTAAGACCAAATGCTAAGCATACTCCGTATCAAGCCAAGTTTTTGGTTCCTAAGAAATTTAACAAAATGGACTTGAGGGATTATTTATGGCATGTATACGGGTTAAGAGCCTTAAATGTGACTACTCAGTTATTACACGGAAAGTTTTCTAGAGGTCCTAGTGATTACGCGCGTTCCAGGGCTCCTCAGTTGAAGAAGATGACTGTGGATATGGCTGAGCCTTTTGTTTGGCCGGATCTTCCAGAAGGTCTAGTTGAGGAATCTATGGCGGATTATAATAGTGAAGTTGATGCTATTACGTCTAAGAATGGTGAAGGCTCGGATAAATTGAAACCGGTGGAAGGGTTTGACGGCATGTACGAGGGCCCAGACTTGCCTAATGCGTTTATCACTTCGCAGAAGAGAAGAGCTGGGAAGAGAAATGTGCTGGAGTATACGAAGAAGTTGGAGGAGAAACAGGAGAGGGAGTTGGTTGCGAGGTTTTTGAAGTTGTAATGAGCCGTTTGTATGTGAAGTTCGGGCCTTTTCGTGGTTATTTGGGCCGTTCTATGGTTATTTAGGGCCTTTCCTTATATGTTGAAGTTCGGGTCTTTTCATGAAGTTCGGGTCTTTTCGATTTTTATGTGAAGTTCGGGCCTTTTCATTTTTCATTGAAGTTTGGGCCTTTAATTTTACGTTGAAGTTTGGGCCTTTTTGTATATATTATGGCCTTTTAATTGAAGTTCGGGTCTTTTAATTACTATGTGAAGTTCGGGTCTTTAATTACTATGAGAATTTCGGGCTATGTGAAGTTCGGGCCTTTTTGTATATATTATTTATATGTGAAGTTCAGGTCTTTCTGTATATATTGTGTTCAAAGTAATTTGAATAAAGAAGAAGTTGAATAGAAGAATAAATTATAAAGAGTAAAGAAGAATGAAGAGGAAATTTGAATAAAGAAGAAGTTGAATTTATTCAAATTTATTCAAAGTTAAGTTAAAAAAATGTTGGATTTTTCAAAGTTGATTTTTCAGTTGTTGGAATTGTTCAGTTATTCAAATTTATTCATGTAAATTTATTTGAATTTTCAATTTATTCTTTTATTCTTTTCAAATTTAAATGCATTCATTTATTCCTTTATTCTTTTATTCATTTCAGATTTGTTCTTTTCTTCTTTCAAATTTCCAACCTTCATTATTTTCAAATTTATTCTTTCAAATTTATTTGAATTTATTCTGTTAGGGATCTACCCCTTTCCTACCGGGTTGGGGTGATTGGGTTTACTTGGATCGCTATGACCGAGTCCGGCATGACTCATAAGTAATGCCGAGATCGGGTCTCTTGAATGGTTAAGCATTCCCGAGGTATAACCTCGGGTATGACTCTACAGTTCCTAGAGCCTCTATATAAGGCCCGTAATTAGTCTCTCCATAACCTATCTCTTTAGTCTAATATACTACTACTACATGACCCGTAGAACTGGCTATTCCAAGCCTAACATATTCTTTTATTTGAATTTATTTTCAAATTTTTCTTTTATTCTTTATTTTCGAATTTATTCTTTTCAATTTATTCTTTTCAATTTATTCATTTATTGTTTTATTCTTTTCAATTTATTCTTTTATTCCTTTCAAATTTATTTATTCAAATTTAGTTGAATTTAGTTGAATTTAGTTGAATTTATTCTTTCAGGTTTATTCTTTCAAATTTTCAAGTTTCATTATTTTCAACTTTCATTTAAGTTTTCAAGTTTTATTTTCAAATTTATTCAAATTTATTTATTTATTCTTTATTTCAACTTTCATTATGTTCTTTTTTAACTCAATGAGATTTAAGTATAATTATACAAATCTATATTATAGCATAAAAGTAAGAGGACTTTGACGTTTACTGGTTTGAATTTCTTTCATTATTTTCAAATTTTCAAATTTAATTGAATTTATTCAAATTCCTTTCAATTTTATTCATTTATTCCTTTCAAATTTACTCTTTTAAATTTAGTCTTTTATTCTTTTACTCTTTTGAATTTTTCAACTTTCATTATAAATGTTCAACTTTAAAATTTATTCAAATTTATTCATTTATTCTTTTCAAATTCTTTCCTTTTCTTTCAAATTTATTCAAATTCCCTTCAAATTTATTTCAAAATTTATTCCAATTTATTCAAATCTATTCCAGTTTATTCCAATTTATTCAAATTTATTCATTTATTCATTTCTTCGTTTATCTGAAAATTCCCATTATAAATTAATTTTGAAACAATAATAGAGTAATAGAGGAAATTGCTTGAATTGAAATTTATTCAAATTTATTCAAATTCATTTATTCTTTTAAATTTTCAAATTCTTTAAAACTATTCCTTTAAATTTTCAAATTCTTTCAAATTTATTCTTTTATTCATTTCAAATTTCAAGTTTATTCATTTCAAATTTCAAGTTTATTCTTTCAAATTTATTCAACTTCCTTTCAAATTTATTCAAATTCTTTTCAATTTATTCAAATTCTTTTCAATTTATTTAAATTTATTTAAATTTGCTCATTTTCAAATCTTTCAAATTTACTCAATTATTCTTTTCAATTTATTCTTTTCAATTTATTCTTTTCAATTTATTTCTTTAAAATTTATTCATTCATTACTTTCAAATTCATTTATTCATTTATTCATTTATTCATTTATTCATTTATTCATTTATTCATTTATTCATTTATTCATTTATTCATTTATTCATTTATTCATTTATTCATTTATTCATTTATTCA